>APFE030339384.1:15638-112823 GCA_000404065.3 Pinus taeda
CATCAGAAGTGGTCCACATACCTGCAACAGTTCCATTTGAATATCAAGTATAAGAAGGGTAGCACCAATAATGTTGCAGATTGCCTGAGCCGACCACCGATCATGGCGTTAACCACTGTGCTCAACTCTTGTGGGCACGAGACTTCTGATTTGCCACGTCTCTACAACAGCGACCCAGAATTCGGCCACACATAACAAACACTCTTGGAGGGTCAGCATGTTCCAGATTTTCACCTCCAGGATGCCCTGTTATACCACCTAGGTCACCTTTTTGTTCCTTCAAGTGAGCGTGCCAAGATGATTTGGGAAGCACACTATAGTCGGGCTGCTGGACATTCGGGGTCGAGAAAACAGTGGCAGTACTAAAGAAGTATTTCTATTGGCCGAATCTTCGACAAGATGTCGGGAAGTACATCAGATCATGCACTGCCCGTGACATTGCCAAACTAACCATCAAGAAGCAAGGCCTCTATGCCCCGTTGCCTACCCCTAGTCGACCTTGGGAATCCATCTCCATATATTACATGTCAGGCCTTCCTTCCACTAAGCATGGGAATGATTGTGTTCTTGTGGTCATCGACAGGTTCTCAAAAATGGCCATTATGGCTTCCTATAAGAAGAATATCATAGCAGAAGCCAATGCTAAACTCTTCTTTGAACGAGTGTGGGTACACTTTGGGATCCCACAGTCTATCATCTCAGATCGGGACAGTAGGTTTCTCAGTACATTTTGGTCCAGTCTCTAGTCTATGCTCGACACCAAACTCACTAAGTCAACAGCTTTCCATCCTCAAACTGATGGCCAAACAGAGGTTGTCAATAAGATGATCGTACACATTCTGCGCATGCACAACTCAAAGCATCCACGCACATGGGATGAGAGCCTCCCCTATGTTCAGCACAGCTACAACCGGGCTCTCCATAGCTCGACTGGCCACAACCCTTTTTAGGTGGGCTTGGCATTCCAGCCACTATGTCCCATTGATGTGGCCATGCCATTTATAGCTACTCATGCAGATTCGGCTCATGTCCAATCTGAAATAGATAACGCAAACAGCTTCATTGAGCACATCCAACATATTCACCAACAGGTCCATGACATTCTGGGGAAATCAAATACCAAGTACAAGCAGCGACATGATCAACATCGGGTGCCACACAAGTTTCAGGTGGGTCACAAAGTCTGGTTTCATTTGCAAAAGGAACGCCTTACTGGAGCCTATCGGAAACTCAGACCACTCCGATATGGTCCTTACACCATTACCAAGGTTGTGGGAGACAATGCATTTGAGCTCAGTATTTCCCCATTCCTTGGTTTGCACCCAGTGTTCAATGTGGATCGCCTTCGGCCATACTTTCCACCATTACTAAACACATCTAACATTGTAGAACAACTCACACCCTCAGAGTTAAATCCAGATTGCATGGAACAAGCTGCAGCTGATCGGATCATGGACACATAGATCAAGCACACTCGCTAGCAGAATATCCAATTGTATCGAGTTGTCAAAGCAGGCCAACTCCTTCACTAGGGCAAGTGATTCACCAGGGACCAAGTTCAACAAAAGTTTCCTCATCTCATGGAGGAACTCAACGCAATGGGGACCATTGCTTCCTAAGGGGGGAGGAATGATCCAGGTGGATATTGGTGGCCACCTGCCAAATCCACTTGGATCCCCACCATTGTTTCTTTCAGCTCTTCAGTTTCGTAAATTGTAGCACAGTTTACTATTTTTAGCAGTTTTTCAGGTCCTGAACTTCCGAAGCCATTTTGAGGCCCTAAACGACATTTTTTGGGAAATCTGAGGGCAACATGGGTCCATGGACCGATGTTTCCCTTCCCAAAGTAGCAGTGCTCGTATAGATATTTCTAACGAGCTATTGTACGCGTCAAACGGAGATCGTATGCCAATGTTACGACCCCGGGAAGTTGATGTACCAATTTACCCAAACGGGGCCGACAGTTTGGTGTTTCATCTTCTAGGGTTATGTTTTGGAATGCTAAGGGTTTTCCATTGTTTCTCAACAATAAATAGGCCTTTGAGCCTCATTGTAACACAGTTCAGAGGCATGTAGCCACCACATCTCTTCTCAGAGATAAGCTACCATCGCCCTAGCTGGTTTATTTTCAACTTCGTTTGTAAGCATATTTCAGTGTTTTCCATTAATGAAATGAAGTATTATTTACGCTGCATCTTTTTGTATATTGTTATCTCGGTATTTTGTTGTGTTCCTGTTTAAATCCGGATCATTCCATTTCTTTTTAAAATGTTTTGCCCAAATTTTACAGTATAGAATTATTTTACCCCAAAAATTGCTAAATTATATGGACTCTACCTCTGAAATAATTATAAATTTGGATATTTTTATAAAGGTATCAACAAACATTTTATAGTTTTCATATTAGACACTAGTGAGATTTGCCAAGATTTATAAACTTTAAAATAAATTTCCATCCCTAAAATTTTCTCTAAAGAGTTGCACTCTAGAGGATGAAAAGCTATAGCACAAGAAAGAGTAAGAGAAAAAACATTTGCACTGCTATAAGAATGCAAGGTGCAGAGCAAACATTCGATTGAGTGGTGGGAGGAGACACAAATATCTATCAGGTGAGGGTAGTTGTTTATGGATTCTCTACAAGAGTGGAGGGTGGAGATGGTTTTCTTTGGATTCCTTTACTAGCATGGTTGCAGGCTTGTTCGTTGGATTCTTGGTAAGGAAAGTTCTTTAGCTCCCTATACCTTTTTTCTCAGTTCTGGAGTGGGTTCTAGATTCCTAGAATTAGGTAGAAGCATAGTGTAAGAATAATTGATTGAGGGTGTGTTACATCCGGTGGTGATTTTATAGGAGATAAGAATATCTCCCAAGTGAGGGAAGTAGTCTCTAGATTCCCTGTAAGAAGAGGGTGGATATGGTTTTCTCTGGATTCCCTTTCCAACATGGGTGGAGGTATATTCCTTGGATTCTTCATAAGGAGATATATTTAGCCTCCTATGCTTTTTTTGTTGCTTTTCTTACAATGAACTCTAGACTCCCTTGCCAATTTGATGGTGGAGGTATAACCTCTTGATTCCCTTGTTGATTTGAGTGTGGCAGTAAAGCCTCTGGATTCCCTTACTGATTTGAGGGTGGAGGTATATCCTATGGATTACCTTGCTAATTTGTGGGTGGAGGTAGTGCCTCTATATTCCCTTGCTAATTTGACAATAGAGTTATAACATGTGGATTATGTTTCTGATTTTAGGGTGGAGATGGTGAACCTCTGGATTACCTTGTTGATTTGAGGGTGGGGATTTTGGACCTATAGATTTCATCTTTCAGTCTGTGATGATGGAGCAACAACTCTGATTGAGGTATATGAAGGGTGGAGGTCGTGGGCCTTTAGATTCCCTGTGAGAAACTGACTGCACTAAGTAGTTGGTGGGTGGAGGTTGTGGTCCTCTGGATTCCCTATGTGAAACTAACTGCACTAAGTGGTTAGTGGGTGGAAGTGGATGGTCCTCTAGAGTCCATGTTTCATATAGCATAATTGGTTTAATCCCTTAAGAACTCATCCTCAAGATATGGAATCTGGCTTGGGGGTTAGTAATCCAAGGAAGGCTTTGTTGCAGTTTGTTTGTGGTTGGGTGGAGAGTTGAAGTCCCAATCTTCATTCTTAAGCACATTTAATCAGATAAGTATACTCAAGATTTCTACCCTAAATGTCAAGAATATCTTAAATGTATGGGCATAATGCTTTGTTTTGGTATTTCTTCAATGTGTTGACCCAATGCTTATGATATATTATGGAAGGTGATTTTTAGCATGTTTGTGAAATATGATTCCTTGTTTTGGCATTGATTTAATGTTCTCATTATTCCTGTGACCCAATATGGAATGTGATTTTCTTCATGCTTAAGGAATGTTGATTTTCCTATAAGATTTCTTATTAAATGAATGAATTCTTGTATGCATTCTTGAGCTTATTCTCTATATTATTAGTCCAAGAGACCTATTGATATTTGGACTACTATGGGCATAAAATTGGTCCACTAAGCTTAAGTATGAATGGATGAACAGATCTTCATTATATTATTTGTAATGAAAAGGTTGGGTTATTAAGCCTTGTTTTATTAATGTTAATCTCAAGAAGGATGGAGTCTATGTTTGTATAAATCAGCTCTCTCTCTCTCTCTCTCTCTCTCTCTCTCTCTCTCTTTGTGTGCGTGTGTTTATATCTATATATATCTATTTATATATATAATATATATAATATATTATATATTATAATATATATATATATACTATATATATATATATGTATGTATGTATGTATGTATGTATGTATGTATGTATGTATGTATGTATGTTTGCATCAAATGGGTTGAGTCAAGCCCTATCAAAGATCAGGAAGGATAGCATAATATATATGTATATAAGGTTGGATTGGTGAAATGCTCAAATAATATTAACTAAGATGGCACATCACATATATGAATGGCGACGTAACCAAATAGAGGGGGATGAGGAAGCCCTAGACATGCACATATGCATGTTTGAGGGGCTAGATGTTTAGGACTATGAGGAGAAAAAGAGACTCGAACGTAGGTGCCATGTCCAAACTTTGAGAGCAAGGGTCAAGATTCATTGCAATGGGTTAAAGGAGTGGGCTCCCTCCCAAACAATATGAGTTGGAGCCATGACCAAGGGTATGGGCAGGAGAGATACAAGCCTTAGATGCTGAAGAAACTTATATGTTGTCCACATGTTTAAGAGGTTTTACCCAAGAGAATTTAATGGGATCCTAGGGTAATCCCACCAATATGCATTCGCAGGAGGACCTGATGAGGTGGGTTTGTTTATTAAGCATTGGATGCATCAAGGTAGAGGACCCCCCCAAAACACATATAACATGAAAATGCATTTTTACCCTGAAGTGGAACACTGGTGGGACCCATAGCTAGCATGGAAGGTGACATGGCCTTAGATCCATGTGGCATCCCATGAGGTAGGACACATGTAAGTTGAATTCTGGGGTTTTGCGAGGCCATGTGGTCTAAAAACAAGTGACATGTGGCATACTTTCGGTGGAGCAACGTGGAGGGTGATATCACCTTGGCGGAAAGGGTTGTTGTCTGTGTGTGTGTGTGGGGGGGGGGGAGGCGGGGGGGGATGGGGTGGGGGTGGTGTGCGGTGGTGTTGGAGGGGGAAGCGCGGGGGGAGTTGGAGTGGGGGGGGGTTGAGGGGTTGCTAAGTCATGGAACAAGGATAATACATGATATGGTATGATCAAGTCGATAGTTGTGGTCATGCTACCAAGTAGTAATGAGGTGGTGATGGTGTGGATAGTCATATGGATGCCTCATGGGGACCACATGGGCACCTTGTAGCAAGTCACGGTGACATGGCACTAGCTAGTATGCTAATCTTAGAATGGCAATATATTTTGATCCGAGAGTTGGATTGAGATAAATTTTATATCGTTAAAAAGGTCTCGATGAGAAAAACACAATGATGTCATCTATTTTAAGTTTTGATAAGGTTGAAAAGGTCAAAAAATTTAGCCCCCATTTCCATAATTAGACATTGGAGGTCGAGTGATCAAAGTAATTTCCTCCTACCTAGGGGCTAGGGATAAGTTACATTAAAACTTTGTGATATAATAAAGAGACCAAAGAATTGGTAGAGATAAAGAGATAATTTCTACAACATACAGAATGAAGAGGACAGATCAAGAGAAGTGTGTGAGAACCAAAGAGAGTAGATACTAGTGAACTTGTGAATTTTGCAAACTAAAAAAGATCCACTTGTGGGTGTTGAAAATGTGATTTTGAATAGAATGGGACTAAAATTCCTATAAGTCACATCCATTTGGGTATGGAAGTTCAATCTTAATCGTATTGAACAAGGAATTAGTGACTCGAAGCCTTAAACTTGAGATGCAAGGGCCTAGAAGAAATTTTAAATAACTTGTTTGATAAAGGAGAGATCCAAACCTTAGATGCTAAAGAAACACAAGGAGATTTCTATATTAGTGAATGGGTCCCTTTTGCATTGTGCATGCCCTAGATGGCCATATTTATTTTGTTAGTAGGCCTTGGATCAACAATTGAAGTGCAAAAACCATGAATATTGTACGTGAAGGAGAGTTTCCTTCATTACTTCTACTTAACTTTAAACCCTCTCTAAACCATGAGTGAAGGTTTTCCTTAAGGCATCAAAATCCACCTCGGGGTAGCTAGATACATTAAATACTGCAATGTTGTTGAGCCTAAAGTTGGGTGGAGAGAGACTCTCCCTTCTTTAATTCAACAAGTTTTAAGTGAAAGAGATAAACTTGTGTATCCCTTGCCTGCTAAGGACATGGTATTGATGTTCAATAATTTATGAATATTTCTATGTTGGTGATTATGCTTGTTTGTAATGGTGAGCTAAAAGTTATTCTGGTGATTTGTTGAACACGTATGAATAAAAAGATATAAGTAGGGTTGGAATTTGGATTCCTTATTACCTGTCAAATAATTATTTTTTTATGTTTTGAGTCTTTATGCTTCCCATCAAGGAATGTTATGTTTAAAAATTTTCCATAATAGCGATGTTTATTAATCCTTGACCAATAAATATTTTATTAAAAAATAACCCTTCAATAATATAGTTATGTTAAAAAAATCCCATTATTAATACGAAATGAGAATTTTTTTTATAATATGACATTTTTATTATTATTATGAAACGAAACATTTCTTTTATATAATTGCAAGATCCACGGCAGAATTCAATACGTTTGTTAGTTCACCTACAAAGTTACAACCATTATAATGTTTGTAATAAATTTTGGATTGTTTGGTCTTTCGAGTGTTCAACATGACATTCACATTTACGTGAAAGATTTTACACAATTATTTAAAAAATTTACAAAATTGTATCCCAAAAATAAATATTTACAGTCACCTTTAATTATATCAACTTCAAAACATTAATTATATTGTTCAATCACATCAAAAGTCGCTTATTGCCAATTAGTTGAGGGAGATGGGGTTATATGTTGATCATAAGAATCGTTGATTTTATTGCTTCCTAATCTCAACATTTTGCAAATATTTTTATTTTTTTCTAAAATATTTTTTCCTTTACCTACAATTTGGGAAAGATACCAATGTGGATATCTTGGTGATTTTATTAATTCTTAATCTCACCAATTTTCATGTATTTTTATTTTCTTTTAAGATATTTTTTCCTTCGCCTGCAATTTGGGAAATATACTATTTGCGGAGATGTTGGCTAATTTCGTACTTAGTTTTACTAAATAAACTCTTTGTTTTGATTTGATTTTAAAAAATATTATTTATGGAAATATGAATGATATTTATGGGTTATCAAAATTTTAAATTCTTTGGGTAGTTTTGCTTTTGGAGTTTTAATTTTTTTTATTTATGGTAAGTTATTATCTTTTAATATATTTTTTTATCTAGAATTTTGGGGCAAACTTCTTGATTTACTAAACATGTTCGTCAGATACGTAGTTTTTATCATTTACTATTCTACCAAACTAATGGACCTTTCTGGGCTTTTATATATCAAACTTTAATTTGCCTTTTTTTTAATATAAATGTTATTTTATTAATCATGCCATCTCTTTACATATATATTGCTATGCTGAAAGATTAAAAATTTAATGTTTTTTATAAAAATAAAGCTAATCGTTATTCTTGGTAATTGTGGCATGAATCTAAACAACATCATATTCAAACCATACACATATTCAAACCATACTGGATTTTCAGTTGCAAGTACATTCATATACATAGCACAATGAATATTTCTTTGATTTATTATTCTTTAATCTAGTTTTTTCTTTATCTAGAATTTTTGAGTTGCAAGTACATTCATATACATATGAAATGAACATTTCTCTGATTTATTATTTTTTAATAATTTTTTCTTTATCTACAATTTTGGAGCAAACTTCTAGATGTACTAAACATGTTTATTAAATGGCTATTAATCATAACACTTTGCACATTGATTTTTATCATTTATTATTCTACCAAACTAATTGATCATTCTGTTTTTTTATAGATCAAACTTTAATTTGCTCTCTTTTTCATTCTATATACATGTTATTTTATTTGAATGGTTAGTCATGCCATCTCTTTACATATATATTGTTATGTTGGAAGATTAAAAAATTAATATTTTTTATAAAAATAAAGCTAATCATTATCCTCGGTGATTGTGGCATGAATCTAGACAACATCTTATTCAAACTATAGTGGATTTTGAGTTACAAGTACATTCATATACATAGCATAAGTTTTAATGCTTCATCTTTACATGGTTTGGCATGCAATCGTAACAATCAATATTTTACATACTTTTGGAATTTCATGCTCTGGAATCCCGAGGAACTTAGAGAGTTATCTCACATATTACTCAAAATGATAATATTCTTATAAAGAGTTATAATATTAAAAAGAAAGTAATTTCAATAGTTGTTAACATTGATTGTGTTATATAATTTTAATATTATTTTGTACCATATTTAAACCAAATTCAAATCCAATGACCTTTAATCATCATAATACTATGTAACAGGGTAAATAAACCTTGAAACAAATTCAAATCCAACAACCCCTAATACTAAGTAGCAAGTTAAAGTAACAAGGTAAATAAGGATCATCGTAATTTTATGGATATTTTGAGCTTCAAAGTTCAATGGATAGTGGGGATTGTGAAACTTTTACAATCCATACAAAATGAAAGTTTTGGATTCCTTAGCTATCATTAAAATTCTAAATATATTAAATCTACATTAAAAAAAAAGAAGGAATGGTGGGTTTTGTTGTGTGAGACATGAAATTTGGAAACATTGGCAAATGTGTCAAACGATGTTCATCGAAAAAATGGGGATAAAAAAAAATCTGGTATATTTGTATAATGATAAAAAAGCATTTTTATTTAAAAAAAATTGTTTTGGCCCTCCATTGCGTGTGGAAGATTGATTCATATTCACAAGAATTATTGTTACGAAAGATATGAATCTTTACAAGCCAAGGTATTTGAGTAATTGCATGAGATGGTGAAAAAAATAATACATATAACAACAATCATTTAATCTCATAATGAAAGGGGGAGACTGGGGAGTTGTGCCTCTCACCATTTTCGTCGTATGCAAAATTAAGCTTATATGTACCTAAAAAGAGTTCCCTCTGTGAAAATATACCAAATTTAGCAGTGTGAAGTTCTCTGAAGCGAAGAGGAAGTTGTGACTTCAATCTGTGATAACCTTCCAATTTGATGTTGATGATATACCTTGTAGATTTGCAATTCGATATTACGAAGTCAATATTTCACTAGGTGTTTCTAGAAAAGAAAGGGAAATATTTGTGTACATTCACAATGCAATTTTGCATAACTAAGGGTTCACTTTGCTGAAATTTTAACTAGGCCTGGTCTTCATAATTGTCATTGTACTTGTATTTTATGTAAAAACAAAAGAATAAAATTATTATTTTTCCTAGCATGTTCTTTATGCTTTCTTTTGTCAAACGAATAAATTAAAAGGCATGTTCTTCCTGACCCTTGTAAAAAAAAGTAAAATTGAATTTTTGTAAGTGTCATTTATCCCTCCAATTTGTCAAGTCGGCTTTCCAAGGAACAAGTTGGCCCAAGCCTGTTCTGGCACCCATTTAGCCTCTTTGGTGACTATATAATAGAGATATTTGTTCTCCATCATGAACGCTTGATCTCACATCCAACATTTTATCCATCTCTTCAATCTAAAAATAATACAAGAAGGATGAAGGTCGAAGTACATAAGGATTAGATGTCGTTTGTATACCCTCAGTCAAGTAAGAATAGAAGGTTGAAGGAGAATTATGAATCAGCAATGTTTTTCTTAGGAATGTGAACTCTCTGAAGCAATATATCTCTATGGAAAGTGAAATCTCTGAGATTATATACTTCTAAGGCATGCAAGTTTTCTTAGGAACTCTTTCTTTGTGGGGTGTGACTTCAAATTACAGAAACATGGCATCTTGTGACCATAATTATTGACAGAGTTCTAGTAGAGTTTACAGGTTTGACTTGGCATTTGGATCACTGATTAGTTTGAATTGGATTTCTCTTGATGACAAAGATTCTATAAGGAAAGGATTGATGGGTCTTCCCATTGTGGGTTGTTCCCTGGTCTCTCGCATAACTTTTGGGGTTTCTTGTGTCTTATGCACTACAATATCTATTTGTATGGCTAAATTGTTAATTTATAATTGTTTGATGACATATCTAAATGAAGTTAATATGAAGAGAACATATATAGATATATAAATATATATAATATATATTATATATATATATATATATATATTAATATAGATAGATAGATAGATAGATATATAGATAAGTCCTAACTAATTATCATGTTTATAAATTATATCATGCATTCAAATTTCAACACACTTGTGGGTTCAAGAGTTCATCTAGATTTTATCAATAAACTTTATTTTTGGAATTTATTATTGTGAACATCAAGAGATCTACATCCTACAAAAATGAGTGCTTCCTTTAAATGTTGAATCAGCCAAATCTTTGATCTATAGCATGAATATCCATCCGACATGCATTTCCTTTAATTAATCCTCCTTGAAGTGGACAAATGCATCAAAATTATAATGTTCTATCAGTCTATATCGTAAATGATTAAGTGGAATCAATGGACCACCTAACTGAAGCACTAGAAAGAAACTGAATCTCACGTTGTAATTGCCATTTTATCAATATTCACCTGATTCCATTATGTCATGGTATTGTGTACCATTCAATAACTTGATTTCATAAAGTCATATTAATATGTATCATTCAATATAGATTAGAGTGTAAATATGGTATAATCTATCAATGATAGCTAGCCAAAGGAATATGTGTGACTAGTGGATGAATAATTTTTTTTTATCCATGGAAGTTCCATGAATATGCCAAATGGTGTATCCTCTGGTGCAAATTGGAGTTGAAAACTACTTCCATTGTTCAATGTGGCATTACCCTTCAACAACTTGAGATAGGGTATTAATGATGTTTTCTGAAAAAATGAAATTAAACCATCATAAATATGTTTTGCACACTTCCAACACATCATGAGAGACAGACATATAAAAATTGTAAATGTCCAATACAAGAAAAATGCCCTATGATGGGAAAAATGTAGAAATTAATGTGTAGATTCAAAACTGCTCATGAAAGTTACTAAATCACAAGATTTGAAGCTACTTTACTCATCTACGAAAGTTAATTCACCATATAAAACACGAATCATAGACATGTAAAAGGAAACATCACACATGCAATGAGATATCTAGGGGAAAGCAACTGCTCAAAACCCCTTATTATATATATTGCATTAATCAAAGAATTTGGATGAATACAATAAGCTTGCTCAAGCTTGAGCACAACCTGCACCTGTATCTTCTATCCTATGCTTGACTGACTAACTTTGGCCAACACCTAGCCAATTTCAAGACTTCCCCAACTCCTAATTCCTTATGTTGTTCCTTGAGGAATTAGGCCCCTATTTAATAGGAAATTTCCTCCATTGGATTGCACAGTCATTTAGGTCAATTGTCTAACTACATGCACCACCTGTACAACTTGAAATAGTTTACAATTGATAGTACACTACCCTTGAAATCTAATCTTAAGTGGGTAACTCAAATTGTCTGCATGCCTGAGCTAATTTAGGTTTCTTGATTAGTTATCTGGATGACCACTGAGTGTGATTTAAGTTACACTTCCACAACTTGACTTTCCACTAGATCATCCAACAGTTAGAACTAGTTTAACTGGCCATAACTCAATTTAACTTAATTAAATTGCTACAATTAAAATTAACTCAACCTAGGCTCCAAAAATTTAGGAACCCACTACACACAACTGAACTTCATGCCCCTAATTCCACTTCACTGAGCTAGACTCCTATTTTTTAGGAATCAAAACAAGTAAAATGAAACTCGACTCATTAAATCGAATTGAGTGTTCTTAACTGAGTGACAAGTGTCATGTCACCTCAATTAACTCCTCAATTTGTCTTCTGATATGGAATTTCCAATTTCCTCAATTTTTTTAAGGAAAAAAATTCAAAATCTAGACTTTTCTTGCTGCATTTCCAACTACCTGATATAGAACCTTTGGAATGTACTACATGCAACACCTCTCACTATTGTTGTTGCAACTGCAACACCTGCAATTGAGAAGCATCTAAAAAGAAAATTGAATCAATTGTGTCTGCAATTGTCTACCGGGTAAACTTTGTTGTTGTTGACTTTGCTACTGAGCCTCATGCTTTGTTATCAACACTCCTCTGCACTCCTCGTTATATTACTAACACTAATCCTCTTGATAGTAAATACTATGGGCCCCCGTATCAAGGTAATGATCCATAAGGAAAATGCCTCAATGGACCCTTCCCAAATTCTTGCAACTCTTGGACTAAGGATTTACATTGCTCCACCTCACTCTTGGAGGTATAGATACATGTGATCCCTCTTCCCACTTGGCTCAAACTCTCCCCCTTCTAGAGGTATCTTCTTGAGTGGATGACTCCACTTTTCCTCCTCTCTGCTTATCCATTTGTGGCTTCTCCACAACTTATTGGAGCTTCATCTGAGGCTATATATTGAGAGGTCTAACATGTTCTCTCTCAACTACCAAATCTCTAGTAGGGAAAATTTTAGGGGCTAATATTCACAAGTGGGCTATATTCCATACTTTTCCCAAAACAAAGATTCACCAATTTCCATTTTTCTAAAAATGAATTTGCCCGAATTTTATAGTATAAATTTATTTTACCTTAAAAATCACCAATATTATATATTGTCTAATATAAAATAATTAGAAATATAAACATTTTTACAAAATTATCATCAAACATTTTAAAATTTGGATATTAGAGACTAGTAAGATTCACCAAGGTTTCTAAACTTTAAGATAAACTTCCATCCTTAAAATTTTCCCTGATCTCTATTCTATGCCTTTCTCCTCAAGGCTTTGCATGCATCTTTTACCTCAAGTGCATACATGTTCTTGACTCGAACACTGATCTGCTTCACCTGTCTCGTGGCTATGTGTCTTAGGAACGCCTTTCCTTTCCTAAAGATCACATGATTCACATCATAACCACGGTATTCCAAAAATGCAAAGGAGACAAGGTTCTTCTTTAGACCCAAAATAAACATCACATCCTTGAGTCTGAGAGGGAAGCTGACTCCCTCTAAATGGTGACAGTACCAAATCTCGATCGCATTGTACCTTCCATCATCTCCAAACTCAATGTTCATTTTGAGATCCTTCTCCTTCAAATCACTGAAAAAAACTCTATTCCCTGTCATATGGAATGAGGCACCGTTGTTGAGATACAACATGCTCCCCATCATTTTTCTCGCCTTTCATGCAATGAGAGTGAAGTCAAGCTCGAACTGTGAAGCCAAAGATTCACCTATTGCTACTACTGTAGGCTCTTTCTTTCTTGCCTTCTTCTTTGGACGCCTGGTGGCTTAGTGCACGAATTCATGACAGTGAAAGCACTCGATTTTGGACAAGTTTCTCTTCTTGCCCTCTTAGCTAGAATGAGCCTCACCTTGGGAATTCTTCCCCTTGGCCTTCTTTCCCTTGCTGACTAATGAAAATTCCTCTTCCTCTTCTTTCAAAGAGATCGCATCTCGATATTCCGCCTTATTTCTCGCTTCACCAATTTAGACCAAAGTCGTTGCTAATTTGGTAGCTTCTCCATCCCATTCACCAAATCTTGCTAGTTGTGCCAGCTCTTGGAAAGGCCTAGAAGTGCTAGTCTTACCAGATCATCCTCCGTTACAGTAACACCAACTTGACCAAGTTCATCATGACATTGTGTGAACCTACTGAGGTATTGTGGTATTGTGTCATTCTTTCGCATCTTGACATTCCGAAGCTTGTCCTTGAGTGCCAATTTCCTATGGGCACTACTATTTTGGAGAAAATCTCTCAATGTTTTCCACAATGAATACCGAGTCTTTTTCCCATGGATATTAGAGACAATATGGTATCGTACTCCCTCCAATATGATCCTCCTCACATTGGCAACAACCTTTTTTCAATCTTCTATATTCAGAGCATCAATTACTATGGGTTTTAGAATATCGTTATCAATGAATTTCTTCAACCCATTATCATCTAGTACTGCCTCCATCTCGTCCTTCCATGCAAGATAATTAAAGCATCCCTCAAGGGCATACTCCAGCCTTAGTCTATTGAAAGACATCTTCTCATTCATTAAGAAAACCTGCAACCTGATCTGCAACCTCAAACCTCCTGCAATGACAACTTCAAAATCCCTACTCTACAGTGATTCCAGCTCTAATACCATGTAGAAATTAATTTGTAGGTTCAAAATTTATCATGAAATTTACTAAATCATAATACTTGAAGCTACTCTACTCATTTGTGGAAGTTAATTCACCATCTCAAAAACAAGAATCATACATATGTAAAAGGAAACATCACACATGCACAAAGATTTATCTAGGGGAAAGCAACTCCTCAAAACTCCCTACAATATGTATTGCATTAATCAAAGAATCTGGATTAATACAATAAACTTGCTCAAGCTTGAGCACAACTTGCACCTGTATCTTCTATCCTATGCTTGACTGACTGACTCTAGAAAACACTTAGGCGATTTCAGTTCTTCCCGAGCTCCCAATTCCTTACGTTGCTCCTTGAGGAATTAAGCCCCTATTTAATAGGAATTTTCTTCCATTGGATTGATAAATTCCTTTAGGTCAATTCTCTAACTACATGCACCACTTGTATAACTTGAAATAGTTTACAACTTATAGTACACTTTCCTTGAATTCCAATCTCAACTGGGTGACTCGAATTCTCAGCATGCATGAGTTAATTTAGGCTAATTGACTAGTTATCCAGATGATCATTGAGTGTGGTTGAAGTTCCACTTCCACAACTTGACCTTCCACTAGTTCCTCCAATAGTTAGAACTAGTTTATCTTACCATAACTCAAATTAACTGAATTAAATTGCTACAACTGAAATTAACTCAACCTAGGCTCCTAAAATTTAGGAACCCACTGCACACAATTGAACTTCATGCCCCTAACTCGAATTAACTCAGCTAGACTCCTATTTTTAGGAATCAACATAAGTAAACTGAACCTCAACTCATTAACTCGAATTGAGTGTTCTTAACTAAGTGACAAGCACCATGTCACCTCAGTTAACTCCTCAAGTTGTCTGTTGATATCAAATTTCCTCAATCTTAATTAAGGCAAAAATCAAAATTGAGACTTTTCTTACTGCATTTTCAACAAAAATATCCATCAAAATCCATCTCTGGATACACGTATTCTATATTTGTGCTTAGTGAATAGCTAGTACTTATTTAAGAAATGAATGATATAATATGCAAAGGTATTCTCTAAAGTGTGTTGTGTGTGATGGTTGTGATATGTATGATGTGTGAAGTGTAATTTACATGTTGATTTGAGCCTGAGGCTCTTCTTATATTTTTTCAATGTGAATGACCCTTCTCACACTAGATATGGAATAAGAGCCATTGTAACTACCTCATTGTTTTGAGTGAGAAGGCTTGAAAGTTTTTATTTTCTTAAGAGGGATTTGTCCTTTTGTAGATATGTTAGTATACTAGTCTCTCTATTTTGTAAATTTTATACTTATGAAGGGTGAAGTGTAACTGTAAAGGAATGGGAGGAACGTCATTCAACTGGGAGAAGTTATGAATTTGGCCATTGGGCACCCTTACATTTTCTTTTGAGTTGTTTGGTTAGAGGAAGAGTTTCGAATGCCTTTAGACATGATTGAAAAATTCCAAGTTTTATAAACTTTTATGGGTAATTATTGTCTTATTGAAGTTAGATCAAACTTTTGGAACTGCTTGGAATCTCTATCGAAAGTTATAGAATTTTGGAATTGAAAACTTTATTCTCAGCGCTCATCACATTGCCTACTAGGAGCCATGACCCAAAGTTTAATCACAAGTGGGCCTAAACCCCACAAAGGTGAAGTACCAATGTATCAAACTATCAATCCTTGGTGTTTGAGCCAAGAGGCTCATTCTACAACACAATATGAGGGCTAGGTGTAATTTCATCTGTGCTCAATGTGTAGTTGACACGTGTCCCTCTCAAATAAAATAAAATATTCTCTAAATAGAAGAGAAAAGTTGGCTAAACATCTCAAGAAACATGATATCTATATATATATATATATAATTCATGTTTCTTAAGATGTTTATATCGAGTAACTATAATATATATATATAATATTATTATATATATATATATAATCATGTTCTTAGAATGTTTATATCGGAGTAATTAATTTCATATTTCAAACTTTGAAGCGGAATAAAGTAATTAGAAAGTAAAAAAAAATTGTATTGTTAAATGTTTAAATCTTATTACATTTTAAAAAAATATTTTAAAAACATAGGATTTAAATAAAACCTCATTTGGAAGATAATTAAATTATTAATTTGATATTAAGAATCAACTTCATATATATCTATTATATAAAAAAAAAGTGTTTAAATAAAATATTTTTAATATTATATATAATAAGTTTATCTAAAAAAAGTAAATTGAAAGT
This sequence comes from Pinus taeda, assembly GCA_000404065.3. NCBI lineage: Eukaryota > Viridiplantae > Streptophyta > Pinopsida > Pinales > Pinaceae > Pinus > Pinus taeda. The sequence goes on from APFE030339384.1 coordinate 32,268, forward strand.
TAAATAAAAATAATAAATATCATTTACTTTTTATTAGATAATAAGAGAAATAAAATATTTTAATGTTTATAATAGTAATAAAATTATTAAAAAAAAAGAGAATTGAGATTTTTTAAAATAAAATAAAAAATATCAATTAATTTTTAATAATAATAATAAAGAAGATAGTGTGTAATTCTTTTTTCGGTAATAACAAAAAAAATTTTCAGTGTTGGATTATCAATTAATAGATTTTAATATGTATACTTAAAAATACATCAATAGGAAAAAAATGATTTTAATGTGCTTAATGTACTTTATATAACATTCAAAAATACAATATAAATAATGAAAATTTACACATTGTGTGTGTATATAACCACTAGAGATTCATTAGAACATTCAAAAATCCAATATAAATAATGAAAATTCACTCATTGTGTGTATATAACCATTACAGATTCATTGAAATCTATCATGGTATGAGAGCTATGCAATTTTTTTTCAAATTTCACAAAAAAAAATTACAACTGGAAAAATTTGATCCCCTAAATTTATATTTAATAGATTACCCCAAATTTATATTTAATATATTTTATATAGATCTATACTCATAGGCATGACATACCATTCACTTGAAACACAGTGATCACTATCACCTCCAATAACCATTAATAAAGTTAAATAGACTAGTGAAAAAATAAAAATATGTCAATTTCAAACTTTTCTAGTCCCAAACTGAGTTATCCCGAAAAGACTCAAACGTGCATGGTTACCCTACCGCGTACATGCGAATTATCAAAACCTGTTAACGCACCGTACACGCGATATTTTTAACCGCGTTAACTTAAGGTCACGTGATTTTTTTATTTTTCAAATCAATCAATTACACGGACCACCCAGGGTATATAGACGATAACAATTCCAACGAATCATTTGCATTTACTTAAGAGATTTAAAGTCGCATCCCTTTAAATGTCATTGGTGACCCGTCACGCAATTATCGTAAGGTTGGAGCCATCTCGCACCCATTGAGATTTGACTTGTAACAACTTGTAACCAAAATATAAAAAGGATGATTATTGTGACCACAAACAATTTTGTTTAATTTTTTCCTTTACCAAAATATAAAAGGGATGATTGTTTTGACCACAAACCATTATGTTTAATTTTAACGGTTTTTCCTGTATTTTTATTAGAGTAATTTTAACCATTTTTATTATTGGTTTCTAATTATAAGTTTACTGTTATGTTTAATTTTAACTGTTTTTCTTGTATTTTTATTAGAGTAATTTTAAACATTTTTATTATTGTTTTCTAATTATAAGTTTACGGTTAGGTCAGACATCAAATTGGTGTATGAGACACCCTTGTTTGTAGGACAAGAGACCTATCTCTTGACTTTTAAATCTACAAAAGCATCCATACTATACCCCTCTAGTTTTGAACCTGTAATCTTATAAGGAGACATATGCTCTTAACCATTAGGTCCACTCAAGCTATATATTATAATAACATCCACATTTGATTTATTTGATGATTATTGTGACCACAAACAATTTTGTTTGATTTTTCCTTATTTTTATTAGAGTAATTTAAACACAATTCTTTAATCTTATTGGAAGAGTATAGACATTTGATTTATTTGTTTTTTTATGTATTAGATTGTCTTGGCTATTTTTTTAATAGTTGGATATAAAATATAGAAAAAAGTTGAAATATAATTATTAATTGTTAAATTGTATAATTTTAATGTATTAAAAGTTGTTGTTTTTGTTGTTTTTTGTTGTGTTTTTTTTTTTTTTTTTTTTTTTTTAATTTCGAATTATTTATATTTGAAATACAATTTGAATAATGAAAAATTGAAAGTTGCATTCACATAACCAAATTGGAGTATTAGTTGCCAACATAAATCAAGAGGTCAAATGTTTAGACTATTCCATTCTTATCCTTACTTTACATAGAGCTTGGTGAAGATCTCTCTATTACTCCACTTAGGAAAATGTGACTTTTCCATTGAAGATTTTTCCTTGCATGAGGATTCATTAGAGAAGGTAGCCTCCTCTTTAATATTTTGGACGAATATCTTCTCAACAACTATGATATGGATCTCTAAATCTACTAGAAATGGGAACCAGTTATACAACATGATGTTGTCTTTGGATTTCAGATATTTATGTTGTAATTAGTGCTTTCCTTGTAATTAGTCTTGAATACATTTTTTTAGCACTTTAAAGGTTAACTTGCTTTATCCACTAATCTTTGGATTTTGGGTAGCCTTTAGTAATGTGTTGATATTCTTGGTATATATTTCACTAAAATAGCAAGTTTTCATTGCCTATATATTGATGGAAAATCCTAAGAGAGTGTTTGAAGGGCTTTATATAAAATTACTTCCACACGAACACTGGCATCTAAGTATCTATACCCTTTTTGCAATACACATGGGCGGGAGAGGGATCAAAATAAAGAAGGATGTAGATGATTTGAAGTGGATCATTATAGAATATTTCATTTATGTTGGTACTATTTAGGTGGTTAAATTAGAAGAATTGATTTGTAGGGACAATCTAGTGGCAAGTCTCAATTTGTAGATTTGGGGTGTAGAACCTTCGAGAGCCATTTTGTAGTATTAAATGGAAATTTCTAGGGCCATATCTTTGTGAAAATAGTTCTCGTCTCCTCAAATTTGTTCTACAAATTGAGACCTTTCAAACGATGTTAAAATCACCTCAGTAAGAATTTGTATGTGAACGTTATGTCTCTTGCATGTTGACCTGCCTAGTTGACCACCATGTTATCACGTGGATGTCACATAAAACTTGACTACTCATGTGTGGGGCTAGTCCCATGAAGACTTTCAAGAATATTATAGAAGTTCTAAAACCCTAAGGCAAATTGAGGGTTGAGGCATGTGAAAAACGTAAGTTTAAAAAACTAATAGACTATGTTAAATATTGGGCTACTAGGAGGACAAGAGGTTACATTCTTTTAGCACTATACTTTTTCTATAATTGAGCAGAGCATGTAGAAGTTAGATTTGAGAGAATACCAGAAGAGGAAGAAGATTATTTAGTATCCATTCAAGCTATAATGTTAAAAGGAACTCCATAGTGAGTTCCTTTTTATATATATTTTCATTTTCATAAATGTAGTAAAGAAAGAGGAGCATAGACCTCATCTTCTAGTTGGGCTTTCAATCATTTTGTGTTTCTTAGGATACATATTATATTGATTTTATGTGAATGGTGTATTTCTTTTCTCATTCTTTCATTTTCATATTTAAGTTACATTATTAGTTTTAAGCAATATGTTAGTAATAATAAATTTAAGATATAAGAAAATAAACTTGCATTACAAATAAAATATTGATATAAGACAATTTTTCTTGTGATGTTATTTATGAGGAATATCCATGTCAATTTCTAAATTGCATACATAGGAGACACATCAAATGAAGACACATTTATGACTAGAAGGTAACCTTAAATAGAGTGTTCTGAGATAGTCAAACATGCATCGAAGCAAGGATTTGTGCATAATTTATATATTACTCTAATAAATTTCATAACAATGTTGTTTTCTAACTCATACATTATTGTCACCTTGATGCCTTCTCTTAGAATAACCAATATTGCATTACTTAACAAACATATTGCTTACATATGCACAATAAACATATTATGTGGATTCCCATTAAAGACTGCAAATTTATGAAATGTGAGTAAAGTACAAAACAAACATTCATAAAAATATTTTTTTACTAAATATTTAGCTAAGTCTGTCATTATTATTACTTTGTTTTAATGATTTTTGTTTAAGGGTTTGTGTACAATGTATTCATTGCTTTAGAAAGTTGACAATAATGATATTGTTTTACTAAGATTATGTTATGATTTTCGTGTGTTATTAATCCCTACCAAGTTAGGAATCTAGCAATAAATTTTCCCATTAACCACTATTAGTATAACATTGACCAATGCAACTTATAATATTTAACTTCAAAAAACAAATATTTATTTTTCAGTACTATAAAAAAAACTATTTTTCAAAAAATTGATTAGACCATAACTTAAAGGTATTATTGTAGCCTTTTCACACTATAATTCCATGTGGATAATTGCCTTGTTAGATATCCTGCAAACTTAGCACCCTGCACTTATATCCTAGAAGAAAACTTATCTACTAAATAAATACACAACTAGGTTCCTAACACATTCAATGCAAGGAAATTTAAATAACCGATCACATGAAACAACACATATAAATTCTTACCCAGTTTTTCATTAAAAAATCGCAAACTTATTTCAGCTCCCCTCCTCGGATAATCACCAACTTGAGATAATACAAAATACAATTAACCCGGATTTTATTCAGTAGATCTTTCATAGCTTGATGCTCAATCTCTCCCACTGATATAGATCTCTAGCTTCTATCAACTCCCTTGGATCGAGCATACAACTCACTGAGATGTTTCTCTCAATATTCTATTGTTGTAGTATGTCTTTCTCCTCTCCTCAACCTTGCTTTTATAACTTTACAATATGCTAAATACCGAACCATATCCCTAATATCAATTTTGTTAATATTCAATATTAGATATCACCTCCCTTGAGATCAACAAATAAGATTAAAACTTACTCACTAAAGTAAATTAATTTAATTTTTCTATGTTTCTTTTAGTTCAATAAACCAACACATTAATATGTGATTTCTCATAAGTTAGACTTAAGCTAAGTTACATTAGCAACTTTCTTACACTAGAGAAAGCGTTCTAAGTAGAATGTGGGAAAGTCCTACATGCCTAAACACAAGGCCTATCCAAAGTACCTACTCTATATACAAAAATCAATGCTCCCTCTTAGCAAGGAAGATAATTTTGGAAGAACCTCTTCCACATGGAAATGTCTCCAATCACACTGCATCACCCACTGTTATAGCTACTCCCTCTGAACTAGAATACTTCCTTGCTAACTTCCTTTGAATCTACATCAAAGACCTATTTCTTCCAACCATGCTTTTAGGAACCTGCTCCTGGGCATCCTTCAATATTATCTCATACAACTGGTTTTGATAGATTTTAAAGAGGCATCCTATCAGTCTTCTAGATTAGAAAATTGAATCCTTAGTATCAGCTCAATATTTAGATCCTCCCACTCAATCCTTGTCATTAACATCAATCCTTAATCCAAAATCCCCATGGATTTATTTATAGGCTAGCCTTACAAGCTGTATAACTTACCCTTCCTTACACCAAGCCTTACTGTCATGTTTAAGGTAGCTCCATCTAAACCCATTAATACTTGTCCTTTTTGGAATGGAACACCAAGCCCCTTGTCCTCTAGAGATGAGACTAATAGAAAGTTCATCTTCATCTCTAAGACATATAACACCTCTGCCTCTGCCTCCTCGACAGATCTTCCTAATTTTGTTTAAAATAACATTGTTCCAACCCCTTACATTGTGTCGATGGTACTCATACCAAATTTCACATGAATGTATGAATCTACCTCTAAAACACTAAGGAACACTTATATCATTCCCTTAATATGAGTATATTATCCATTATCCACAAACCATGCATCATTGTCCATAAATCGAGCACTTTTAACACTAGTGCTAAAAAGACAAGTAGCCACTAATGAGAAACATTTCTAAAACTTTTTGCAAACTCTTTAATCTCTGTTGATGTTGCGACATGTGCTTTCCCTATGTTTTTCTTTTTATTTTGACAATAACTTGCATAATGTCTTAGCTTGTAATATGCAAAGAATTTGAGGTTTCTCATGTACTTATTTGTCCCTCTACTTAGTTTGGTAGCCCTCTTTCCCTTTCTTACATGACCTAAAAGAACAATGTTCTCCTCATCCCCTTCACCTTTTATTTGTTTTCCATGTAGAGCATCCTCGCATGTCTCCTCCTAAGTGAATTCATCCCACCACCTATCATATGAGGGAGATTCTCCTATGCCATGACTACTTTAATGAACATACTCCACCACTCTATGAACCCGTTTAGATTTATCCTTACCCATTATGAGTTTAAAACTTTCTCCCTTATCACAACAAGCTCATCTCATACTTGAAATATTTGGGTGAGACATGGAGAAATTGTTTGTCTTGGACATCTTGAGGCTCTTCAGTTTTTCTCTCAATGCCATTTTTTTATTCTGGTTGTCACTTTGGTATAGCTTGGTCAATTCCTTCGACATTTCTCTTGAAATTTTATTCTTGGATATATGAGTAATAATGTTATCCTTCACTCCATCTAGGATAATTCTCCTAGCTTTCACATCCTTCTTCTTATGGGAGACCAAAAGTGTTGCATTTGTAGGAGGAATCTAAGATTGTTATATAAACTCCCTGATCTCGTTCTCCTTTAACACCAACAAAATCCCCTACTTAGAAATGTTGCAATTAGACAACCCATCCAAATGATCTTGAAACTTGGGACTAGTAGCCATCTTTGTCAAACTGATCAAACCCTTCCAAAAAAAAAAATTTCCTGATGAAGAAGAAAATTGGTCTCCACTTCTACAACTCTTAACGACTTCAGTGATTTATTCCTCTTCCTATCAGTTATGATGCTCCTAAACACCCATGCTTCTATCCTAAGCCTTTTCCTATCCCTGCAATGAAACCACATGTATTGACACAACTTGACTAGTGTGCTTATTCCTTGGTCCAAGTACTTATGCAAAACAAACTCCACACAATGGCTAAAAATATTGTATTTGTTGGGCTATATCCTCTATGTGAAAAACCTCGACTACCTATCCCACATGAGCAAAGATTTCTTTCTGCCAAACTCACAGACCAACAAATTAACTACACATGACTTGTTTTCTATAGTGGCTAAGTTGCGACCTTGACAATACTTTATTAGTTGGTAATTCTTACATCCAATGATTGAAGCCATGAATTATCTCGATTAGATCTCATGTTGGTTGATAATCGTCTTAATAACTATTCCCTTAATTTTCTTTTTTTCCCTAAAAAATATTATCCTATCATAGCCCAAGATAGCCCATTGTTACCCAACCAAAATTATGAGTGATCTCTTAAAGCAATTGGTTAGTGGTTTATCTCTTCTATTCTCTATGCGCCCCCCTCCCCCCGCCATGTCTCAAAAGTTTTCGACTTCATGTAAAGCCTGAATTCACTAGTCAGAGTGTCCTTCCTAACCACAACTTCTATCCTGGTGGATCCTCAACCATGACTTCCCTTCTCTTCTCTCATTTGGAAGCTTTTTGTTGCTTGGTCTCAGCCATTGTTCCTCCCCTGTCCATTTCTAGGTAACCAAATATTTTGTCCTCTTCCATTCAACAACGCCACCACTAGGTTTCCTGCTTTTTCATCTAGTGGCTAGTCCCCTATGATGGTATGGTGGTTGGGTAGGCCATTAAGCCTATTGGCCACCGCACCTTTTCCCTTTGGTTTATTTACTTTTTATTTCTTAAAAAACTACTTGGGACACTTCCTTTTTATTATATTTCTTTCTTTAGTTGACCACGCCATACATTATATGACTTGTGATCACAACCCTTTTAAAAATAAATTTGCGCCTCTTATGACCGCATCCAAACCGAACCCCCACAATCATGTGCAAACCTAGCACCTCTAATTTTGAGATCAATTTTTAGAGATGTTGCTTTAATAACATGTTAGATTTCCTATGAAACTAGCACCCAATATTTAACTCCTAGAAGAAAACTTATGTACTGAATAAATACACAAGTAGGTTCCTACACATTCAATGGAAGTAAATTTAAATAATTGATCACATGAAGTAACACACATATATTTTTGTCCTACTTGTTTTTCATTAAAAAATTCCAAACTTACGTAGGCTCCTATCTTCGGATAATAGTCCACCTAAGATAATACACACTAAAATTAACATGGATTTAATCTAGTAGATCTTCCCTAGATTCGTACTCAATATTTCTTATCTATATATATATCTAATCTAATCTCTTTGGACTCCCTCGAACCTATCAAACCATTCACTGAGATTCCACTCTTAATCTCATGTTGTTGTAGTGTGTCTTTCTCCTCTACTTAGCCTAGATTTTATAAATTTACATTAAGCTAATACCTCACCCTAACCATAATCTAAAAGTGATGAATAACCAAGATTATATCTCAACTCACTTGAGATCAACGACTAAGAATAAAACTTACTCACTAAATTAAATTGCTTTACTTTTCCTAAGTTTATTTTAGCTCAATAAGCCAACATACTAATATGTGATTTTTCCTAACTTGGACTTAGGCTAAGTTACATTAGAAACTTTCTCACACTAGAGTAAATTCTCTAAGGAGAATGTAGGTGACTCTTACATGCCTAGACACAAGGCCTATATAAAATTACCTACCCAAGATACAAAAATCATCACCCTTCCTTACTGAGGGAGGTACTTTGAGAAGAACCTCCTCCTCATGGAATTATATCAAGTTCCACCACATCATTCGCTATTGTATTTTCCCCCTTTGAATTGGAGTAATTTCCCGTTACTTGGTTTGGAATTTGCAACGAAGATGTGTTTCTCCCAACCATGCTCCGAGGGGCTTGCTCCTGATCATCCATTAACATTATAACATACAAATTGATCATAATAGATATATAAGAGGTCTCCTACCCATATTCAAGATTACAAAATGAGTCCCCTGTATGAACTCAATCTTCAGAGTGTCACTAACATTGATCCCTAATCCAACATCCCCTTTATTCTACTTACAAACTAGCTCTGTAAGTTATACAACTTACCCTTCCTTAGACCAAGCCTCACTGCGATGTCTTGGGTAGCTCCATCTAAACATATGAATACTTTTACTTACTATAACACAACATCATACCATTCATCCTCCAACATTGAGACTAATAGAAAGTTTTTCTTTAGCTTTAGGGCATATAAAATCTCTCCCACTACTAGAGATCTTCCTGATTCTAGCTAGAGTACCACTATTCCAACTCCTTCTAGTGCATGTATGACATTCATGCCAACTTTCACATGCATGTCTGAATATACCTCTCAAACATTAAGGAACACTTCCATCATTCTCTTCATATGGAAAGACGCTCCACTATCCATGAACCATATATCATTGTCCACAAACCAAGAACTTCTATCAATAGTGCCAAAATATAAGTAGCCACAAATGAGAAATATTCCTCAAATTTTGCTGCAAACTCTTCAATATTTGTTGATGCTACAACCTATGCTTTCACTTTGTCTTTATTTCTACTTATAGACTGAATCGAATAATGTATAGGCTTGCGACATGCAAGGAACTTTAATTTTCTCATGTCCTTATTTTCCCCATCACAAGACGATCCTTCCTCTCCTTTAATTAGTTTGATAGCCCCCATTCTCTTTCTTGCATGAAATAAAAGAGCAACATTCTCCTCATCCCCTTCACCTTTTAACTGGTTTCCATGTAGAGCCTCATCACAAGTCTCCTCCTTGGTGAAGGAATTCCACAACCTATCCTAGGTTGGGATATTCTCCCATGCGATGACTCATTTAGGGAAGTTACCCCACTACTCTATGAACTTGTTTATAGATGTCCTTACTGGTTTTGATTCTAACACATTCTTCCCTACTCCAACAATATTATCTTATAATTGAGATATTTGGGTGAGATAGTAAGAAATTATCTCAATCTTTGAAATGTTGGTGCTCTTGAGTTTCCCTTTCAATACCATTTTTTGGTTATGGTTTTCACTTTGATATAAATTTGTCAATTCCCCCCATATTTCTTGGTAGTTTTTCTTTGGTAGTTTTTCTTCCTAGATTTCATGTCATTCTTATGGGCATCCATAAGTGTTGCATCGACAAGAGGAATATGATTTTTCTCTACAAACTTCTAGGTATGATTCTTCCCTAAAATCAATGTAATTCTCTCCTTCCATATGTTGTAACTAGAAAACACATCCAAATGATATTTGAACCCAATTTTAGTAGCCATCTATGTCCAACTCATCAAAACCTGCTAAAAACAACTTTTCTTGATGAAGAAAAAAATTGGTCTCCACCTCTATCTGTCTCAATGCCTTCGGATGTTTATATATTTTGTTGTTAGCTATCGAACTCCTTGACACCCTATGTCTAGTCTAAGCATTTTCCTATCCCTATGATGGCACTCACTTGCTAACACAACTTGACTAGTGGACTTATTCTTTGGTCTAACACCTGTGCATAAAAAACTCCACACAATGGCTACATATGATGTATCTATCAGGTTGTCTCCTTCATTTGTTGAATCTGTTGACAGTGTTGAACCCACCAACATTTAGAGGATCTCCCTGATATGACGTTCCAAAAAAACCTCACATTGTTTGGAGTAGAAGTCCCAATGGTGGGTGGTGATGTTATGCCTTGACTGTGAAAACACACAAAGTGAAGTACGATAACTTTGGGTGAGTGCAAGTGTGTGACCTTACAGAGAGTCAAGTGTGATGCATGGAGGTTCCAACACATGAACCAAAAAGGAAATGTGCCCCTTGGAATCCTGTAATATTACACAACTTAAAAGGAATATGTGAGCATAATGACATCACGAACTAACATGGAGAATAGTCCACAAGTTAAGGTGATGAATTAATAGAAAAACACGCATTCAACAAGATTCATACAAATGAAAATTAAATAGTTCATAAGCATAAGAATAAGTTAAATAACATACATTGCAAATACAACAAGAATATTCTTGCTATATTCACAACATATGCATGAAAGCATGTCGAATTTGAGTTTTATTATAAGTGAAAGATCCAATTATACATACACCGTTGATGGACCACTAGCCCCAATAGTGGAACATTAAAGTCAAGAACACCTACTCCACCAAAGAAGTATACTTTCTCTTTGCTACGGAGAAGCAAAGTCTCTTGCAAAACCTCCAAGTTCCTTCTAAGCCTAAGCCTAGCCTAAAGCATGGCTCCCAAAAGCCGTTTACATGAATTATGAGGTTCAATCTATAACAAGAGGGTGGATGACCTTTCAACTCCCATTTGTGACCTTTGGACTACCCTCATAACTCTTCAACTTCTTTCAAATGACTCATTACATTACATCATGACTCTTCACATTCCAATATTGACACTTGGAATTTCACTTACAATATAATTGCAAATAATATTACAATTTACACTTGTACCCATATAAGATAAAATAGGGTAGAGACAACTTGATAGCCTAACAAGAAAAAAAACTACGATTCTTGAGTTTAGGGAAACTCTAGCTCAACAACTTCCACTTGATGCTTCTCTGTCACATATTGGTGCCAATATTGGTATTATGCGATGACATCCCCCAACTGCATGATGCTGTTTGGATGGAAGAGGAGTCTAGCCTCCATGGCATTTAGGTACAATGATTTGGAACCAATTTCAACATCCCTCTGAAGCATGAGAAACATTGTTCTAATTTGAATAGGACCAATGCTGTAGTTTTGCATGTTTTGTCTGTTCAATTCCAAATCTTCCTTGGTGGCAATCTATCTCAGCTGCTCCAAGTACTCTTCGATCTCCTGTCGGACCTCGTTCCTGGGTTTGGCTTTGGTGAGAAAACCAATTGATGGAATATTATGTTTTTCCATGAAGACATCCAAACTAATGAATAATCATACATATGAGGCTTGAATATTACTAATAAATGAGGTGAGCTACTTTTTGTTCTGAATGAACATCCAAACTCTTGCTCTTCCAGCTCTTCCTGTGGCTTCATTTTCTTCCCTAAGTCAAGTGGTGCTGCTTTATATTGCATTGTCCAATTTTGCTGATAGGTAATGGCAGCTTGTACATTCTTAAGAGTTTAAAAAAAAATCTTTTCTTTGCTGTTGTAGGGCATGAAAATGGAAAAATAATTTAAGTATGGTCACAAACTCCTCATAGAGGTTGTGCATGGGTTCTCCAAGTGTTGATACTTCAACAAGTATCGTTGTTGTCATCCCCTCCAAGTAGACCTGTGCAGAAATTGGGTTTTGTGTTGCTACGTGGAGTTGTTCTGCCTCTTGTCTGATAGCTTGTAAGTTTTGTTCCAATTTCTCATTCTCATCCGTCAAATACTAAATGTTTTATCTTGTTTCACTTGCACAAGACAATTTGGCTTCGGCAATGGAATTTGGATTCCTCCTGGTGTCTGCCACTATCACCCTTTCTATAACAAATGTAGGTGATGCGTGATCATCTAGAAAATTATTTCTCCATGCTTGTACAATATTCTTTTGCAGCTCATCAAATGATAGATTCTACAAATCCATTATCGGATCATCATAAAGAGGAACAACAACCCCTTCCTCACTTAGGGTTGGATCTATTGCTGGAGGTGGTGGAGAATGAATGGTGACTTGTGGTGTGCTCGGTATCATATAAAAATCTTCATTTTTCAGCTCATGTTCCATCTCCATGTTTGTAACTTCAATCAAGTGCTCAATCTGCTGAGCAAGCTGTCGATCCTCCATATGTACACCTTCCTCCATATTAGTTGGTTGGTTATGTTCATTCTCTTAAACCAGTATAGGTGTTCTTTCTCCTACTATTACACCTTGCCTTTCTTCTTATTCCTACTTCTACTTCTCTTTTTGTTCTTTCCTCGTCTACTCCCTTTCTTCTTTCAACTTCTATTTTGCTTCTTGCCACCTCAATTCTACTTCCTACAACCTCTGCTTTTCTCTCTTCCTCTACTCTTCTCTTTGTATCCTCTACTTCCTCTTTGCTTCACTTGCTAAAGCTGCTTTCATAATAATGGGATCCATGTTCATCTTGTAGCTTTGTTCTCCCCCTAGAATTTTGGCAATATTTCACTTTCCCTTGTCCTACATGGGATTGTTGCCTTATACTATTGTTTCTTCTAGAGTTGTTGCCCTTTGCGGAGTAGCCCGCGAAGTCCTTTCTAAACTGATAGACTCATGGAGTTTGTAGGAATTGTAAAAATTCCTACATGGATCCTCCTCTGGCTAATGAAAAGCCCTGGTGATCCACTGAAAGTGAATTCTCATATAGTAGTCTTTCCATATACTATGGGGATCATACAAATTAAACTCTCGAGTACGAAATGAAAAATTCACTATATCCTTTCCCTAGGTATATGCAAATTTCAATTTATTTATCTCGTATAATCCAATTTCCAAAGGAATAGCGGGCCATGGTGCTTTCTTATTTATGTGTAAAGCTACTGCCCTATGGTGATATGATATGACACTTCTTGCATGGCAAGCTTGTCATTGGAATACCTTGGTAAAACATGTGGCGGATTATCTCTGCCAAACACTCTAAGGAAGGTGCTACCTGGTGAGGTATACCAATCTGCAATCTCTGTTATTCCCTCGATTACTCCTGGTGACATGCAAGGTGGTTCTTCTTCGAAGATTATTTTGTAGAGTGGGATGGTAAAATGGTTAGTTAGTTGTTCTATTACTCCTTGATGGATGCAATATGATAACAACTTACAATACATATGCATGACTGTTTCTCTTGGTGTCCATGACCAATTCATGCCAGGAAATTGATCTTTTGCACAAATTGCATCTAGTAAATGTGCAGACATATAGATCTTGCCTACTCACCCTTGGGAGAACTCCAGGCTTATGCTACATGGGATCTCAACTGTCGATCCAATAAACCTTACTGTTGAATGTATTCCCCTCATTCACAACTTGGTTCAATAAGACTGCCCACCCTTCAGGAAAGGTCTTCGTTCTTTGCTGAAAATGGATCCTACAATCTAAGATAACCAAGAGCTCATAGGCCATCCCGAGGGATTTTTTCTTATATGAATGGGTGGGTGCCTATTTAAAAATTGTTGGCTCTTTCACCCAGCCTTTAACAATATCTCTTGTATTCACATAGCTATTGGTGTCATAGAAAAATGAGTCCATGAGATTCACTGGCCCAAGAAAGTGATACATGCACTGATAATCTTCTGTCAGAATGATAACAAGCTTCTATTCATTTGCACTACTCAATTTCATGGTATTCTCATGAATGTGTGAAACAATCCAGCTGATGACATCTGCACATGGGAAGCTTGGATATCTGTATGCAACCTGGTGTAATCCTGACTACCGGATACTGAGATAAACCTGTTAGTCCTCTAGATTTGCCTTAAGGCTCTTTATTGAAAGAGATTCATTAACTTGTTGCCATGTTAGTGTTGATCCCTTTTCTATAAACATTTGAGTGTCCGCATACACTAGCATGTCTATTGGTGTTTTCTCAACTGCTTCTCCCGCACTGCTTTCAATGGTCTCTTTTGGAGTAGGTCCCTTTGGTGCCATGGTAACAATGATTGCTAGAGATAAGTGCTTCACAAGTGTGGTACCTATGGGACAAAATGGACACTCATGGCATGCAAACATTAGCATTTTAAAAATATGACTTCAAAGAGTGATCAAGCAGTAAATTGGGAAACTGATATGAGGGATTATGAAGTTTTCATCAACAATCAAGGGACACTGGTTGTGGGAAATATAAATTGCACATTCACAACAGCTAAGGGTGCATCTTGAGGCTTGAGACTATGCAATTGACAGTTCAACATGGGTAGAGACTGGGAGAGACTACACATTATGTAGTCTCAGTGGCCATGTCGACAAGTTGAGCCCTCTAACTGCGTGATGCGTAATTGGGCCAAGATGTAATGCACATTGTGTAGTCCCATATGCCAAGCTCTCATATTGAGCCTTAGTATTATGCACTGCCTATCTGGGCAAGGCAAAATCTGGCCAAGGAAAGCACAGATTTGCCCGGTGGAATTGTGAAAAATGAGAAGAACTAAGTGATAATGTTAGTTTTGGTACAGATCTAACTAAGTATGAATGAATCAATGTAGATCAAGTGTAGAAACTGAAAAAGTAGAAGGAAAATCAAGTATGTGAGGAGAGTTGCTACAATGACAACCATCAGTGCAAAAATAAGAAAATTGATGTGACACTAATGAAAGGTAAACAACAACTTAGAAAAAGACTTCTAAAAGCTAAAATAATTTGTAATGCGAGCAACCATGAAGAGAAACAAGAAAAACAATAGTCACACAAGCGAAATGACAAAAAGTGACAGAAAGAGCGGCAAAAGACGATAAAAGTGAAACTCACCTAAAAAAACAACAACGAACCTAAGCTTCCTTAATCTCCTCGAGAATGATAGAGCTCCAAGATTGAATTTTAAAATGAGATCTAGAGGTGTCAATTAAATATATTTGAGAGAATTATGGCTTATGACGCGCATGCCTAAAATCAAGGAAAAAGTGACACTTGGCAAAAGTTTCTAAAAATAGCGAATGCGCATCCTTTGGGATACTAATAATGGATCCCTATTTCTAGGGATTCTTTTTGCTTTTTTGCTTCTCTGGGGAAACTTTCCATCCACATTGTCAGGAAAGACTATGCAATTATGGGGAACTAGGCAACTATTCGGCTCATTTAACTCCACAGTTTCTGACGTCAGTGAGGGATTGCGTAGTTTCTAGGTTCAATGTTGGGCTATCTTCCATGATTGTGTATTTTTTTATCTCAAGGCTCACTGCTAGTATGAACTACACAATTCCAAATATCAAGGCTGCTTTCCCTAAAGGATTATGAAGTTTCTAGAGGCAAGCCCAAAACTACTGTTTGACAAGGTTAGAAGGTTGGCTTGTGACTTAGAAGATTAGGTAAGCAAGGAAACAAGAAAAAACAATCACAAATGAAAAAGATAAGTCTCAGTTGAATCATGAGTACCTGAATCAGTGCAATAAAGGCTCCTGTGGATAGGAAGGAAGGCTCCAAAATCAAAGCATAGGAGAAATTTTGGAGGGTGGTTGTATACTCTACAACACTAGAAACGCACTAGTAGAAATCCACCTCTCTGTATGGATATTGTCTCATGCAAGACATGTCTAACTCTTCCAGAAGTATTGTTCCATTCATTGATTTTCAGAACTTCTTCACCTAGCTTGAGTTAAAGATATAGTCCCCACCATTCTCTTCATTAGCAACAAACATACCAAACCAAGTAAGAATGAGTTGTTTCGATTGGGGACGAGGAGTAGATAAATGCACAAGTAAAATAGATTGTCAGAGTCTTATTTTCCATCTTTAGTGTTACTCCGCTACTAGCAAGCCTAGACAGTACCTCGATGGAGTCACTTCAAGAACACAAACATTACTCCAGTGCTAGTGAGCCTGGATAGTCCCCCGATAGATTTGATTTCTTCACCCCTCTGCATAGGAAGCCTTTCCCTTCTTTCACCCTTTATTTCATTTTTTTTGTTCAAAGAATTGTGCATAGGAACTTATTTATTTCATGGGGGAGAAAGAAGGATCCCAACTTATTGAAAGTAGAAGAGGTTTTCCCTTCAAAAAATTATATTTATATATACCTCTAACATACTTGTTAAGGTTTTCCTCCCCTCCTTACTCTACTTGCCTTACTTGACAAGGATTAACCAAAAAATAGAAGACTGATTAGAGTAGGCGGTACTAGTTAAAAGTGCAAGAATTGTGATTTCACTGTGACTTTCATCAAAAGGAATGTGTTTTCCATCAGAGTATCATTAACTAAAGAAATGCAAGATTCAAATAAAGAGAAGGAATAAACATATGACCAACTCTTGATAGCATTTCAAATTCCTCTTGGACTTCACTCTACTTGTCTTAGAAGCTAAACACAGTCTCATGCGGAAACTATCCTATGACTAAAAGAAAACACGCAAAAGAAAAGTGTGAAGCGGAAAGTAAAAGAAAGAAAATCAAAGAAACAAATAAGAAAAGAAAACAAATACTCCTATTCCTAACCTATTAGTGAATAGGCTAGACTCACATGAAATGATACTTCCAATGTAGCCACCCGCACATTGGATAGCCTATATATGTGAGGGAATGCATGTCAATAAATATATACAAGCATAAAAGTAAACACAAAAGATAGGAAAATGGAAAACCAAAACGTTCAAAGTTTGGAAGTACCTGTAGAAATGTAAGAATGAAATGCACATGGAAGACATTATGCAGGTGTATTGTGGTGTTTGGACACACTGAGACCTGAAGACCTATAAGAACAAACTTTCAAACTATGAAAATGGGCAAACATAAAGAAAGAAATTTATTTTTCTTTGCAATCATGCTCACCACGTATGACTCCTCAAATTCTTAAGCGATAGGATTGTGTGATATAGATGGAGGATGCGAACATTTTAAAATAGTTTGATTCTTAATGTGTGTGACAGAGTGATGAGGAGCATGGAAAGATTCATCGCATTTCTAATTGGAAGTGGAACTGACCTCAAGAATATGAGAACCTGACATAACCATCATCTCGGGTTAAAGTGCCTTGACAACTTGGGGAAGTTCAAATTCACCAGAAGATGGATCATAAAAAACCGGTGGCTTAGAAGGATCAACAGTGGAAAAATTAGAATCACGATCAAATGAATCAATGAAAAGATCATGACAACCATGATCACAAATTTAAAGATTACATAGAAAGGCATCCTCATGATTTGATGAATCATAAAGAGGAGAAGCAAAAAAGCAAAAAGAATCCCTAGAAATAGGGATCCATTATTAGTATCCCAAAGGATGCGCATTCGCTATTTTTAGAAACTTTTGCCAAGTGTCACTTTTTCCTTGATTTTAGGCATGCGCGTCATAAGCCATAATTCTCTCAAATATATTTAATTGACACCTCTAGATCTCATTTTAAAATTCAATCTTGGAGCTCTATCATTCTCGAGGAGATTAAGGAAGCTTAGGTTCGTTGTTGTTTTTTTAGGTGAGTTTCACTTTTATCGTCTTTTGCCGCTCTTTCTGTCACTTTTTGTCATTTCGCTTGTGTGACTATTGTTTTTCTTGTTTCTCTTCATGGTTGCTCGCATTCCACTGTTGATCCTCCTAAAACCCCTTTACATGAGTTATGAAGTTTTATTTATAATAAGGGGGTGGATGACCCTTCAACTCCCCTTTGTGATGTTTGGACTACCCTCATGTCTCTCAACGAATTTTAAATGACTCATTACATTACATCATGAGTCTTCACATTCCAAAATTGACACTTGGAATTTCACTTACAACATAATTACAAATAATATTACAAATTTACACGTACCCATATAAGACAAAATAGGGTAGAGACAACTTGAAATCCTAACAAGACAAAGCACTATGATGCTTCACTTTAGGGAAGCTCTAGCTCAACAGCTTCCACTTGATACTTCATGGTCACATAATGGTGCCAAGCTTAGTACTGTGTGATGACATTCCTAAATTGTGTGATGGTGTCTAGCTGGAAGCAGACTCTAGCCTCCATGGCATTCGAGTACAATGAGTTGGAACCAGTTTCAAATTTCCTCCGAAGCGTGAGAAACATTTTTCTCATTTGGACAGGACCACCGATGTAGTTTGGCATGTTTTGTCTGTTTCGCTCCAAATCTTCCTTGGTGGAATTTTGTCTTAGCTACTCCAAGTACTCTCCAATCTCCTACAAAACATGGTTCCTAGGTTTAGCTCTGGCGAGCGAGCCAATTGATGGGATCTTGTGTGTTTTCACCCAGACATCCAAACTACTGAATAACTGTACATGTGAGGCTTGAATGCTACCAATAAATGAGGCGAGTTTCTTGTTTTTTTGAATCAACAACTAAAATCTCGCTCTCTCCATCTATACCTATGGCTTCAGTTTCTTCCCTAAGTCAAGAGGTGCCCATTTGTATCACATTGTCCATTATTGCACATAGGTAATGTCAGCTTGTATGTTCTTGAGAGTTTTAACAAAATATTTTCTCTGCTACTATAGACCATGAAAATAGACAAGTTATTTATGTACAATCATAAAATACTCATAGAAGTTCCACATCATTTCTCCAAGTGTTCATACTTCAATAAGTATCATCGCTCTCATCTCCTCCAAGTGGACTTGTGTAGAAACTATGTTCTGTGCTACTGCGAGGAGTTGGTCTACCTCTTGCCTGACAACCTATAAGTTTTGTGCCAATTTCTCATTCTCGGACGTCAAATAATGAGTGGTTTATCTCATTCCACCTGCAAAGGCCAAGTTGGCTTTGATAATGGCATTTGGATTCTTCCTGGTGTTTGCCGCTATCATTGTTTCTCTAACGAATGTAAGTGATGTGTGATCATCTGGAAAATGATTTCTCAATTATTGTACAATCTTCTTTTGGAATTCATCAAATGACAAATTATACACATCCATTACCAGATCATCATCAAGAGGAACAACATTCCCTTCCTTGCTCAGGGCTAGCTTTGCTATTAGAGGTGGTGGAGACTGAATGGTGACCTGTGGTGCACTCGGTATCAGATCTATTGTGGCTAGAATCAACCTCCTAGAGACATACCTTGGGTTGGAAGAAAGCCTAGTGCCTAGGACATCCTAGATGAGTGATTGCAGGTTTCAAAGAGTTGTCACACACACTCAGTATTCAATATGTCATGAAATAGAGATGATTCAAAACCCTCGTCAAGAGAAAACATAAAAATATTTGATGAAAAATTAACTGACAGAAACATCAATGCAGATCTAGAATGGCCTTCATCACCATGGTCTCTATCTTTATAAGTCATTGTAGTATATGGGACATAAGAGTTAAATAAGAAAGAAATTGAATACACAAGGCTTATTTTTAATAATCCTATGCAGTGAAAATCAGAGAAAAATGGATTAAGCAAAGGTAGAGGATGAAATGAAAAGATACATAGTGTGCACTTTAAGGATTTAATTTCTGTGTCCATATAGGTGTTATACATCAATATTTGACTTCAAAGAATCCATACATTCATGAGAAAAACATCCAGTAGCTATTTATGATATAATATGAGAGGAAAATGGAACATATATGAAAGTAACATAGCAAGAACACATACTACAAACTCAGGTTAGTTAGAATCACTGAAAAAACTGTATTAATCTTCAACAAAGCAATAATACATCAATATTGCGTAGTGCTTCTCTATTGGAAATAAAAAATTCACAAATGTTTTGAACGTCTTTAAAATATCATCTAATTGTATTTATAGTTCCTCTAAAGGAGGACCTATTACAAAAATATTCTTTCTTGATTTTACTACAGAGAGTCATCATGTCAAAATTAAGCGTGCTCTATGGCATAGTTTCTTTTAACAAAAAATGTAATTGACTAGGAAATAAAATAATTACATATAAGTAAAATAAAAGTGGCTTGATTGACATAATATGCAACATATTTAGTTTTGTTGGGTAAGAGGTGGAGGTTTTATCGTGGGGTTGATGATCTGGAGCATGGGTGGATCAATGAATTGCTGACATCTTTGCCATAGTACTAGATTTAGGTGTGGAGAATGGAAGAAAAACCAATATGATATATTCAGATTTGTTAAGTCTATATAGTCCAACTTAGCCCTGAATATCATTTTTATCAACCCCAGTAGTTGGACGCCCTTCTTGAGATAATTTACCACTGCTCTTCCCTGTAGAGTGGCAATATTAACATGGGAGGAGTCTACTCTGCTTTTGGCCTCTACTAGTTGCTATTTGTATTAATCCCAAGGGTTTAGCTTGCCCAATGCAAAACAACTGGGAAATCCTACCCTTATTAGTGCTTCAAAATCCTCTTTAAAAGAATCTACCTTCCTTTCCACTACCCCCAAGCATTGTACAACTTTGACTTTGGGTTCCTCCTTTTGGATCATCTTAGTGATCTCTATGATGTCCTCCACTCTGTCTACCACATCAATAGGCCTCAGTTGACTAAGTGACCTCTCATTTACAAACCTGATGAACTTTTGAGAAATCTGGGAATTCCTTACACCATCCTCCTTAGCTAATAGGATGAAGTATTCAAAGTATTTAACCATTGCTTTATGCTCATGCATCATGGTTATGAATTCCTAGTTCATCCTCATTTCTTCAATGATTATCCCACACCAGCTATTTAGCCTGTAGTAGTGACATGTTCCCTTTCATATTACTATTTAGCTCTGAGATACGTCGTTTATCTTCCTATAGGTCCTTCCCAAGGATCTCGTTGTTAGTCTTCTTAACCTCTACTTGTTTCTCCTTCTAGGCTAAGTTTTTATGGGCAACCTCTAGATCTCTTTGTACTCCAGTTCCCCTTCTGAAAGCTAAAGTTCAATAAGGGTCTTGGTAAGATGTTCACTAAGGTTTTGGGGATCCTCATGAATGATGGTTGTACATACATGTGATTCAATCTTCTATTGCATCTCAGCTATATGCTACTTGATGGCTACAACCTCATTGTTCCTATCAATGATCTCATTGGCTAGGATCTCTTTTTCAAATTCTACCTATGCTAGCTCCTTGGATTAGACATGCTCATTTCCTAGGATATTTAGCTTATTCCTTAGCTCCCAAATATATGTTTGCGACTTCTTAAGAAGAGCCTCAAAAGCTAACTTGTCATGAGGATTCACCCCAAGCTTTACTACCAGCTCCTTGAAGATTTCATTTTGTATGTGCACGGCATGGGAGTTGGTTTTCTCTTGCTTTAGCCTATTTGAAACTTTCTCCAATAGTGTTTTTGCCTTGCTAATGGTCAAGCAATTCCTATTTATTCATTGTACAACATGTCCCTAGCCTATCTCTATAAATTTATTTTTTCTGTGAAGGGAACACTGTCCAAATCCAAAGATACATCCATAGTTTTGAATTGTGAATATGAAGTTAAAGAATGGGATAGAGGGTGTTGCAAGGATAATTTCATTTGGTTCCTCTCCAGATCCATTGCACGAAACAACATGGTGTGATATGGGGCCAAATGAGATGTCATTTGTTGCTACATATCCTCCCACACTTTCTTATTTCTTTATTCAATGGCCTTTCCAGCAGGCTAGCTTGATCCTCCTATGACTGATGTACTAGCTATTGTACATAAGACAACTACCTGTGAAGAAGATGAGGTAGTGGGTTGTGACAGATCTTCCAATTAGACATGAAAGCTTGGTTGGTTTGGACCTGTCTTCACTAGCCTAGTTTCCAATTCTTCTTCCTCTTTTTCCTAATTCTTAGCCTTTTTAGAAGAGTGTGCATCTACCATCTCGGTATCCCCAATTTGGCCCAAGGACCTCTTTTGTTCTTTGTCTTTAGTGACTGAAGTCTCAATATCCATCTCTGTATCAAGAGGCCATGATTCAATGTTAGCTTTCCATTCCACCTTATGTTTAGAATCATGTAAATAAGTCGAAGCCTTTATATTTTCTCTCCTTTGAGCAACAACACCATGAGGGTCATAGTGCTAGATTTCTCCTAGGCCAAATTTCATCTCTTCGAGCAAGTCCTCTACTACCTTAAAGGCTTGCCTGGAATTAACAACAAAAGGCTCCACAAGAATTCCCAATTTGAACACATGTCTATTCTTTGTAGGGACAAAATGAAGTTGATTTGTATATATAGATTTTGCCTAATAAATTCTAAAGGAAAATTCCTTATAGGCATGAAAACATGTAGGTGATAAGGGGGAAGCACACTCCCATAAATTATAATCCCTGTGTGGTTTCAAATAAATACTAGTCCAATACCTTGGTGTTCTTATTGAGGTGGAGGCATTCTATCTATTGGGGGAGAACTATAGGAGGAGACAAACCATGAATGATGCTATATACAAAGGCCATATAGGTGGAGATGAATTGTGAATAGTTCTTAGAGTCTGGTCTTTTTCTAGCAGCAACATCCCAATCAAATACTGAGTTTCTCTTCCAGTCCCTAGAGACCAAGTTCAGGTCCAGACATTCAAAATTTTGAACATGAGAACACACAAAAAGATAAAACAATGAGTAGTATCTGAAGTATGTCGTGATGGAGAAGTGGTGCATTTGGAATCTGATGGCTTTAGACAAGTAAGATGGAATGTTAAGCACACATCCAGGCTGTATAATTTTCTTAAGGAAGCCTAAGGTGGCTTTGTTGGCATCCTCCTCTCCTATCAGGCGAGAAATAATGGACACGATGGGATGGATGGGCTCTGCATAGATGGTGATGGGGAATCTATTAACAATAGGAAAGGATTATAGCCTAGGAGCTAGGATCATTCACAAGAAGGGATGATATTCAATGGCTATGAGAGTAGAATAATAATTCATCACGATGGTGTCAGTGAACTATAGAAGGTTAGGGGGAGAAGTGTACACCAATGCTCTATGGGTTAGCTCTAGGGTGATTTCTAGGATTTTGACCCCCTAAGAGGAAATGAAGTAGTTGTTATTGTCGACATAGGCTGCTTCCAGCGAGGACACAAACTATGGGAAGTAATGCACAAAGGGTGATATATGGTAGTATAGCCCCAAGTTCACCACTTGGAAAGGGTCCTCCCCCCTGACATAGTTGCTCAACAGGTCAGATCAGAGGTCATCCAGGTTGTAGCAGTAGACTGGGTATGAAATTTGCGTCTCTAGCTCCATGAAGGGGTCAAATGTTGATGAAGGCTTAGGATCATATGTTTTTGGAGCTCTTAGAATTTTTTAGGGATTCGAGGTTGTCATTTTATGATTTAAGCTGCTAACCGGCAAAAATCACAGAGTACTTGTGAGCAGGTTACATGGTCGCTATAGAGGAGGTTGAAAACGAAACTAGGATGAGATGTTGTGATGATGGGGTGCACAAATGGAATTATTTGAAAGTTATAGGTGGGAGGAGCACAGAGAAGCAATGAAGAAATTTTAAAACTTTGAGTGGGCGTAGCCTTTTTGTAAGCAGTGGGGCTAATGTTCAGGTGACATCATGATGATGTCATAGAGGGTGGAGACGTGTCATGACAGTATTCGGTGATGGTGGGTGGAGTGGTGGACAGGAGCAGGGGGGATAATGTTAGTTATTGTTACAAAATTGAAATTTTCCCTTTCTTAATGAATCATAGCTTTGACAGATGAAATTCACCCAGTAGCATGGTGCCCACCCTACTCCAGAGGTCACACACCAGGAAGAGAAACCTCTCCTCTTTGTTGTTGGATCGGACTTTGAATAGTCAACTTTGGAGGGGTTGAGAAATTTAACGTCTGGGCAAGTCGCCCCTCGTAACTACTTCCGGATGGAAGAAAGGTGGAGATGAGTGGTAATCCTCCTAGAAGCTGCATAATATTGTTGGGATGGGGTCCCATGGGTCAGTTTTCGGGTTAAGAAAACCCAAGTTTTGACACATTTTTGTAATTAATGTAAGTCTCCGCGATTTGTGGATGCGGAGTGTGTAGATGATTAGCAGTCAAAGGGGTTTAGCCCCTTGTTTTATGTAAAGTATGAGTTGGTTTTGAGATCCAACCATGGTCCGTGGACCATGGCCTTGTATGCAAAAGGTTTTAATAGGTGTGTCCTAGAAAGTCTAAGAGATGTCTATGAGGAAATGATAAGTAGTGGGTCAATAGAATAGAAGTGATATCACAGAGAAATAGGTCAGATAGGGGAAGAAAGGCTCTATAGTTGAGTGTGCAAAGGCCTAGGTAGATTCCACAACTGAGTGAGCGGACCCATGCAGCTGAGTGTGCAGTGTAGTTTTCAACCTGTAAATATGAATTGAAGATCAATAAAGACAGTTACCAAAGAATTCATATGTATATATGTTTTATCTCTGTTTCTATTAATGATATATGCTGCCTATGAATTACATATTTTATGGAATATTGGTTGAATATTGCATGAATCTGTTGAATAATTGTCAAATGATGTACACAAGCATGTATATTTAATTTCACAAAGACTCTAATGAATTCTCCGATGTTTATTAATATCCAAAGTAAATCTGTGCGAACCTTAATTTAGGACTGCTTTCTGATCTGTGTAAGTAGATATATTGACTGTTGAAGGTCCATGAAGGCCAATCGTAGACCTTCCCAGAGGTCTAAAAACCATTTTGAGAGAGCTGCAATAGCGTTCTCTAAAATTTTATTGATCTAAGCGAAGGCAGATCTGAGCTGCTAAAAGACATCACACTAGTCTCTGGATGCAGAAACTTGGTTCTTGCATCCTCCCATACTGCTTCGGGTGAGACTATAGCCTACGCTACATGGATTGTTGCCGAAAGGGCCATTAGTGTAGGGATTTGTTGGTTGGTGTAACTAACTCTAAACCTCGGTCAACAACCCCTAGAACGAAAAATGGTTCCATTTTCGGGACTGAGATCTGGTTGAAAGAGAGATGTGTGATGTTGCATCATTGGAATTTGACAAAGAAAGAAATTGAAAAGTGGTTGGATCAGAAAATTCATGAGTTTGTGCTGTAAGAAAAGAAGAATTCACGCCTATCAAAGGAAAAGTGGTTGAACATGTATCCATATACAGAGATACATGAGATCTTCTTTTGCACCTTCCCCATTGAGCTATATGAGTGGTTGGCTAAATTGACAGACAGTCAAGGAAGGTGGAAGCTCGATAATCCTATGGTGTGGACTCCAAAATTAGTGCAACAACTAGAAGCTTCTGAAATCAAGATAGTGTAGGCTCTCAATCATTGGCTCGACTAAATTATAGGACGATTTGTAATAGAATTTGTAGTTGACACCTCAGTCAACTATAGCAAAGCAGAGAAAATATTTTTCAAAGGATCACCAGGTAAGTATTTAAGATCTTTGAATACTTAGATTAAAATGTTGTTGTGTGAAAAATAGGTGATGTCATTACCTTGATGTTCAAAGCTATTTGAAGTGGACAACTCTTTAGAAATCATGAAGGACCAGGACCAGAGTATAGTCCATTGATTGAACCTCATTTAAGTGATGATGGAGGGGTAGAATAAACTCCGTTGCGAAGCATTGTTCAACTAATCACTCAAGGGTTGCCTGGAATAAATCATCCTTCCACTCCACCTCCACCTCCACCTCCACTGCATACACCTTCACCCAAGCCTCCATCTCCACCCCCACCATTCAACATGGCAGATGCCATGAAGCTACCAATTTTCAAAGTGATAGGGATTGAAGATACAAAGCAGTTCTAGTTTGTTGCGAATTTTGTGTGGACAACGCAACAGATTACTAATGACAATATCAGGAAGGCACAGTTAGTTACCACTTTGTGGGATCACGCGCTAACTTGGTATCTTAAGTATTGTTCTGATAATCCTCTCACATCATTAGGAGAGACTAAGGCTTATTTAAACAAAGAGTTTAGTAAGGCTAAGTCTGACTCGTAGTCAGTAGTTGGATTTAAGGAAATCATGATGAGGGTCAATGAGACACCTTGGGAATTAGATCAAAGGTTGAAGTGTCAGATTCAAGAACCTAACATGCAACTCACATATGGTAAACATCGTGAGTGGTTTATAGCTTTGATTTTGCCTCACTTGAGAATTTCTCTATCACAACAGAAGATAGGGACTTAGGCAGAAGCCTTGGAAATCGCAATGAGGTTACATGCAACACATATTCAGGACACGACCCTAGGGGTATAACAGATTCACTCTTAGTTATAGAGCCTCTTCTTAGGATTGCAGAGCTTGAAGAAAGACAAGGAGAGTAAACTAAAGGTGTGTGCATAAGTCTGGTGTCTAACATGAAAGAGGCAGGGGCATGGTAAATACCATTGTCCCATGTTTACAAATTATATTACAGGAGGGGGACAAATTCCCTTGAAGCTGGAAGCCCTAGCAGGGCCGAGGACGGGGGTTGTGCTATGCTGTGCTATTTGTCAAGTTGTCGGACAACACGTGATGGATAATTACCATCT
This sequence comes from Pinus taeda, assembly GCA_000404065.3. Taxonomy (NCBI): domain Eukaryota; kingdom Viridiplantae; phylum Streptophyta; class Pinopsida; order Pinales; family Pinaceae; genus Pinus; species Pinus taeda. The sequence goes on from APFE030339384.1 coordinate 58,889, forward strand.
ACTTCAAAAATTCGTCCAGAGACCTCAGCGGTTGTTTTGTAACTTCTACAAATCTGTGGGCCATGATGAGCACCACTGTAGAAGCTATGAACTGATTATGGAAAGAACACCTACATATTGGATGCAAGAAGAAAATTGGCCTCTAGATTAGGGCACTGGGGAGCACAAGGAGGTGATCAGGGATATGGACGGGGTTGAGGAGGAGGACCTAGTAGAGGCCACAATAAGCCCATCTGCTACACTGTGGAATGCCACGACACTATGTGTGAGATTACAAGAATGAGACACACACATCATGTCAAAAATACAACCAATTTGACCATACTATCAAAGAATGGCTAGTGTTTATAGGTAAAATGCAAGAGAAGAGAGCATAGCCTCAGTAGTCTATGAAAAAATTACAAATGATGAGAGTTGAGCCCCGCGAGGATCAAAGCATGAATATAGTGATGAGAAGTGGAATAAAAACTAGCGATGATAAAGGTAAACAACCTGAAGTGGATGGATGGGTCTGCAAGGCCCCATAAAAGGAAGTTGGTTTTGACCTGGAGCATGCTAAGGAAAATTTTATGGAAGCCATCGAAAGCTTCGCTAAAGCCTCCACCTCAGGAAGCCAGAACAAAGTGCAAGAAACCGGTGTGCCTATAGATGTTCATCCCTTTGTTCTCACTATGTTTTTGGAGACCTGCATAAAATTACTCTGCGATAGTAAAGTTATGGAAGGACTGCAGGAGTTAATAAAAGAATGTGCCAACAAGGAAAAAGCCCCTGATGGATACTCCGTAGTTAGAAAAATTGGAAAACATAAGGCATGAATAGGGTGCGAGATGAGGCTCACCACATAGATAGGTGACTATGAGATAGATCAGGTCATCTTGGATCTGGGATCTGATGTGAACATTTTTCTAAAGAAAACATGGGAAAGGATGGGGAGACCTACACATCAGTTGTCTCCAGTTCAGCTCAGAATGGTGAACCAATAGAAGATCATATCTAAGGGACAATTATATGGAGTAACCATTGATATAGAAGGTGCGAGCATGATGGCTGATTTTGAAGTTATAGAGATCGTCGATGACAACGATCGATATCCCGCACTCCTGGGAATTGATTGGGCCATTGAGATGAATGAGGTCATCAATTTGAAGAAGAGGACAATGTCATTTGAAAGGAAATTGCTTTGGGTTGTAGTACTGTTGGTGTTATATGGGACTAGTGTCCACATGGATGCTGCTATTCCCACTAATATGGGTGGCTATCTTAGAAACAAACAATCAAAGTCTACTATTGATTCCTTTTATGAAAATAGATGAGAGGAGAACCAAGAGGGCCAACATGATTCTTTGCTCGATTCCCTCTCCTTCTCGATAGAGTTTTGCTGCTCACTCTTTGTCTGCTTAGCTTCAAAAGGACCTGTAGAATCACAACAACATACTACTATGCAAGAAATAAGGATCTAAATTCATAAATAATGCAGGATCAGATGTACATTAACCATATACAAGAATATATAAACAAGTACACTAGGATATGGAAGGAAACAAGAATAGCTTTATTCAGATAAAAAGTAGCAGGAGGATTACAACCATGAGCAGCTCTGAACCAGCATCATCCTCCAGCTAAGAAGCCCTTCTTTCACCTCAAGCAAAGCAAAATCACCCAACACTATGAATGTACACTAGAATACCAACAACACTTCTCTATAAGTTACAAAATTCCAGCCTCTCAAACGCTGTGATGAGGGATCCATATATAGATGATTACAGAGAGGTGAGTCATTTTTAGGGATCTTGATTAGTGTCTTCTCTCTGATAGTTCCTGCTTCCACTTGGAGAATGAAGATCTCTTACTCATCCCTGGTTGAAAATGAAGTGGCAAGTGTCAGAGGGGAAGCTTCTAGAAGATTCCATGATCTTCCACCTTGCATTTTGGTCCCTGCCATTTGTCCATTCCCGACCATCGCACCCTCCAGAGGAGAAAAATAGTATGCATCGCACCCTGTACATTGGGAAGGTGATATGCATCGCACCCTCTGCATGGAGCTTTCAGTATGGTCCAGTTTGACCATTTATGAGCAGTTTTCAGGGGGAACTTCTGGGAGATGATGTAATCAGTTGACCTTGTTCCTTTAGGCAGTGAAGCGACATTTTTAGGGACTTAAGAGCCCATTAGTTTATGGGAATTTGTGATTGGGTTTGAAGTGCCCAAAAATGTCTATAACAATTCCCCCTAAAGCATGAGGTCGTTAATATTTTTTGATGTTGGGTGAAATGCTTTACTATGAGGATCTGAAGTTTTTCTGAGCTGGGAGGCGACTTGTAATAAGATACAATACTATACATTATTTGACAACATTTTTTTATGATCTAGCTGAGGCGGGCATTCCCATGCTCAGCTTTATAAACTCATTTTCATGTACATAGGGCAGATGATCATCTGTGTGACAGACTGATGATATGGACACATCATCCTTTGATTTGGATGATCATTAGTTTGGCAATGATGTACACTGGATGTTTTTATATTCCTGAATATATCGCAGCCTTGATGGATGAAACTAGATCCGGGGTCTTCAAAACTTGGCCAATCTTCACTCGGAGTACAAGTCGATCCATGTGAAAAATGTTTCGGAGTCGAACATGGAAAGACATCACCTGATTACCAGCCAATGATGTAAGCCGTTAACAGGCACGAGAGGAATCACCAATAATGACAATGACCCTCAAGGTACTGCAGTACAATTTACGTGGTGTGAAAAGGGACTTGGCGTCGAACACCACGCAAAATCTCTCAATCGAAGGCCATTAATGTAAACCTGTCGCCGAAAGTGAGCAACTTGCCATTAAGGCATGCAAGCTTCAAAGTACTCAAAGGGTTGTTCCTAAGTCAACTTCTTGGATAATGAGCTGATGTCGACAAGAAGTGACCCGTCACAGGAGGGCCTTAATGAATCCCACATCAACGACACAGAATGAAGCAAATGATTTTGGAGGTGAAAACAAACTGACGATATGGGGTTGAGGGTGGCGGTCATGAAGGAATGAAGCATGAATGTATTGGAGTGGGTGAGACTTAGGTGAATTGTCTGAATGACTTCTCTTGAACAAATAGGCGACACTGACGATGGATTGGTAGCATTAACCCCAGAGATGGATGGTGTGACGGACCAATGGTGAAGACCAGTGAACGGAACAACCCAACTCGACATGGATGCGGAAGGAAAGTGTCATGTTCAAGAGCGACTTGCTACCAATAAAGTTTCTTCATGTTTTCTTCCCAATTTTCCCCAGTCATTGCTAACTAGTACCTCTTTATTTTTGTCAAGCTTGAAGAGGATAACATATGCTTGTTCTATAATCTGCCCTTCGGGCGAACCTGTCGCTATATTTTAGCGAGCCTAGTGACAATGAAACTTGTTCTCGTCCTGTTGGATGAGTTTGTTGCTATTAGTTTTAATGAGTTTAATGATAAAGATAACTCGGTCTCTTTCAATTTTAGAGAGTCTGAAAGAAATGGAAAGAAGACTCCGAAGATTCTTTTTCGTTGTATAATCCCTTAAGTATGAAAAAGCGTAAAATAATACAAAAGGGATGAATTTTTGATAGGTTTAACGAGCCGAACAAGACAAGCGCTTGATATTTTTGTGTAATAATCCCTCAGGTCCAAAAAGATTAAAATCTAGAGGAGGGATAGCACTTTCGATGCCTTTTAACGAGCCAGACTCGTTTTCGAAGAACGAGTGATAGTTTCGGGTAGCAGTTGATTCCAGGTAAGATTTGGAATTTTCCAATCACGACAATGGTACAGGGATGGCTAGCAGAATCACTCTTCGCAGATGTTCCTTGAATGGGTAAACAATCATATGGGGGTGAACGATCGGCTGAAAATAGAGTGGAGGTGATGGCGAGAACACGACCTAGGCTGAAAAGCTGGCGATAAGGCATTCACAATGGTTATTTACCCGTTCATTTTTTAATGAGCTTAAACATGGGGAGAAACACTTGCTCATGACTTATGTTTATTTTCTAACAAGCATGAACTATGCACTAAAACTACTCGTGGAGAGTTTATTTTTTAACAAGCTTGAACTCTGGGACAACATTGCCCACTAGTCGTATGATAAAAATGTCTCATTCAAGATGCTATTTTGATGTGGCTTAGATCTCTAAAGCTTTGCCCCGGATCCTTTCTTTATGCAAGTTAGGAAACGACTAGCCTTACGATTTAAAGGGTTAGAGGTCTTACAAATTTAAAAAATAAATAGCCACTCTTCACTTGCAAATAAAATTCTATAAGCGTAGCAAATAAATTCTTTCTTGACGATTTCTATAGAAACAAACAAAGGGGAGTGGCATAGAGATACTCCACTCACATAACTTTAACGAAGGTATCTTATTCCAGCCTGTTCCCATTTTCCTATAAGGACGGGTTCGCCAGACTAGTCATATATCCCTCGCGGAAATCCACTCTATACCTAAGGTTTTCCTGCCGAAACAGACTAGGGTGCATGCCCCCTGGGTTTCAGTCACATCTTCCTAAATCACTCGCACTCATCAGGTGGACGGACTGGAGATTGATGAGACATTTCTTGTGTGAAAAGACCATTCAGGGATGGCATTTGACTATTTGCAATGTGTGAACCAGGGAATGACTTTTGGTCTTCGAGCTTGACCATTATTCCTTCGTGCGGGAAACACATTACTCTAAAGAGTGAGGAGACGATGGCTCCCATGCAATAAATATAGTCACGTCCAAGGAGTAGATTGTAATCTAAAGGTCCTTGATACCATAAACGTTCATGTGAATAGTTTTTCCTTCTCAAGTAAGGGCATTTGGAAGGATCCTAAAGGTCGATGGTATTCCCTTGTCAAGCTGTTAGATTTTCTATTTCAGGCAAAAGGTGGCGAATCCAAGCACTTTCCAGCAGTGGAGGAAAGGATACTCACAGAAGCCGCTTCATCAATGATGGTACCAACCATGACCATTCTGTAAGCTTGTACAATAATTTTGAATGGTATACAGGCTGGTAAACGAGGTCTGCCTAGTAGATTCCAGTCGAAGGAAACCACTAGGTTGCTTGGTGGTGGGACCGAATAGATGGCCGAGTAGGACTCTGATGAACTTCCTTCCTGTGGTAAAGGAACAGGAGTACTGCCCCCAAGCTCATCGGAGTCGGTCTTGATGAAAAGAATTTGAACGATGTCGTTCTCTTTCTCTTCAGTTACGGTATCGTTCGAAGATGAACACTCTGAAGGAAATATCGGGTCAACTACCGTATTGACCCTTTGACTTTCGTCTGGTATGGATTCTGAAGGTTCATTTTCAACGATAGGTGCTTCGGCTGACCACAAGGATGGGCCAGCCAGATTTTCAACCGGTGGAGGACTCGGTAAGAGTTTTTGATATCCAGGAGGAAGTCGTAACGATGAAACCAGACGATTATCTAAAACTCTTTTAGCCTCTTCAAGGAAGGGACAGCGTTGGACGGCGTGATCACCTTCATACAACTTACAAGGAAGTTTAGGATTCCTTTTCTGTCCATGTGCTTCACTTTCACTGGTTGACGGTGAGCATTCAACATGATCGCCAGAGGTCGATGCTACCGGGTGGTGCAAACGAGGAGACCAGTCCCTTAAGATTCGAGGGATACAGGGAAAATCTCGGTGAAAGTGGTCTCCATTGCAAATGACGCAAGGAGATTTAGGTTTTGACTGCGCGGTGTGCGGATTTTTGCTAGACGATACTTGGTTGTTCCCTTTCGATTTTGGCTCCTTTTTCTTCTTTTCCTTTTTCTCTTTCTGCTTCTTCTTCTTCTCAGTTACTTGAATTTTAGCTTTATCAGCTTTGTCAAGCGAAGAGGAATGTGGAGAAGGAGAATCAGATACAGTAGAAGGTTGGGAGGCAACTCTAGTGTCGTCTAGTTACTGGTTAGACTATTCAGGAATTGTGGGATTCCGAACGACAGAGGTAGAGAAGAGCCAGACTGGCAAACCAATTGTCAATCCTGGAAGTGACAAAGTCGCCATATGGGGTGGACCAACATCTTCCCAAGACAGGAAGGGACTAGGATTTCCCTCACGGGGAAATCCTTGGTTGGTAGACTCCATTTTCTCAACCTGAAGATCAACGGGGGAATTTGTGATGTTATTTCGATTTAAAATAAATTTCTAGACACTTGGACACAACTTGTTTTTTCAATTTTAAAGAGTCAAGAGAAAACAGAAGATGACTCTAGTCGCCTTCAATTTTTATTAAGCTTGAAGTGACAAGTGCTCAGAGGACCTTTTCCTTTAAGGAGTTTGAAAATGAGCAAAATGGAATTCTCTGGAGATCTAGGCAGAGAGGATTACCAAACTAATCGTAAAACTATAGAATACTTTTTACGGTACGGTAGTCAATCTTCCCGAATGCTGTGTTCAGTGCATTGCGATCGATAGGGCGGCAGACACGGCTTCCTAAGGATAAAGGATGCAACCTATTGTGGTCTCCCAATATATACTCGACGATATGTGGGAGCAGAAGTCTGTACTAGCACTTTCCGTCTTAGAGTGGAGGAATTACCCAACCAACACTAAAAACAACAATTACTAGGTTTTACGACGCCAGAATATGTCTCTAGCCTAGACCTCTAGATTTTGTGCGTTAAGTTTCAAAGCGTTGTTAGGTTCATTGAATTTATTTTAAGTTGATCTTGCTTCACAATTTTCCTTTCAGGTTCACCATGTGATGTGTATATAATTCCTAAAATGCAGTCTAAGATGATAAACAAACGTTTAATCTTCTTTCAGCAATGAAAATCCTAGCTACTAAGGGAAGAAAGTCAAGAATCTTTTCTTCACAGAGCACATAGCACATGCTAAATGCACAGTCCTAAATCAAACCAAGAAAATGAAATGCAAATGCACATGCATGTATTTGTTTTCAGCTTTCTTAATGTATGAATGATGTTAAGAAAGCTATGTGCAAATCTGAATTACTTTTAAAGCGACAGTACTCAACAAAATTCTTTTTCAAAATGAAGTGAAAGAAAGAGAGACGCTTTATGATTTTGAGATGAAGATTGCTTTTCGACACTTTAAAAATACTAATTCAAATCCTATGCAATAGTAACTGTATAATCAACTATCAAGAACAATGGGATTTTTTTCCAAAACTGAAAATGACAGCTACGACACTTTCAGATCTAGAGAGGACAGTTCGACTATGCTACCTTTTTGCAAAAGAGAACTGAAAATGACGCACAATACATAAAAAACACTTACAGTTCTTTGCACTAAGGAGGTGGAATAATGCAAGAGAAGGGAGTTTTCACATAAATACACTAACTACAGACAACAAAACTCCTGAATAGGACTGAAAGCAGTGAGAAAAAACCATAGTCTGAGGGTAAAGTTAACCCTCCCTGACCATCGCACCTGTTACACAGTGAAACCAGTATGCAGCGCACCTACTGCACTCGAGAAGTGCGATGCATACAAAGTGCCTTGAAGGCAGGGTGCGATGGTAGCAGTGTGAGACTTTGAATAGGTTTTCACTCACAGTTTACAATTCAGTTTAGGTGTTTAAGCCCAGTAAGTAATGCTCAGTGTATGTAAAACACAGGGGTGATCTAAAGAGGTTTCTAGGGCCACCACTTAGGGCAATTAGATTGCTTGCAGATCTATTGTTTAATTCATAAACAAAACCGGGAGATAGATTGAAGCAACATTGATCTACTTTGCATTTGTATAACAAATGCAGTTCGAAGGCTAGTTGGCTTGACTTCAGGCTCCGTCTGTAAGTTTATAAAAGAAACAAGGATAGATAGGCTAACAAACAATCTAGTCACTCCCCAGTGGAGTCACCATTTTGTTACCGGGAATAGTCTCCACTTGGATGCTGCTATTCCCACTAAGATGGGCGGCTATCTTAGAAACAAACAAGTAAAGTCTATTATTGTTTTCTTTTATGAAAATAGACATGAGGAGAACCAGGAAGACCAACCTGAATCTTGCGCTTGATTTCCTCTCCTTCTTGATAGAGCTTCGCTGCTTCTTCTTCGTCTGCCCAGCTTCAAAAAGAACCTGTGGAATCACAGCAACATACTACTATCCAAGAAAAAAAGATCTATATTCATAAATAACACAAGATCAGATGTGTGTTAACCATATAAATTCATATATAAACAAGTACACAAGAATATGGAAGAAAACAAGAATAGCTTTATTAAGATGAAAAGTAGCAAGAGGATTACAACCATATGTTCTGACCCAGCATCATCCTCCAGCTAGGAAGCCCTTCTTCACCTCAAGCAAAGCTAAGATCACCCAACACTATGAATGTACACCAGAAAACCAACAACACTTCTCTATAAGATACAAAATTCTAGCCTCTGGATCTCTGTGATGAGGGATCCATATATAGATGATTACAGAGAGGTGAGCCATCTTCTGGGATCTTGATTAGTGTCCTCTCTCTGATAGTTCCTACTTCCACTTAGAGAATGATGATCTCTTACTCATCCCTGGTCGAAAACAAAGAGGCAAGTGTCAGAGGCGAAGCTTCTGGAAGATTCCATGATCTTCCACCTCGCATTTTTGTCCCTGCCATTTGTCCATTCCCGACCATCACACCCTACAGAGGAGCAATTCAGTATGAATCGCACCTTGTACACTGGGAAGGTGATATGCATCGCACCCTCTGCATTGAACTTTCAGTATGGTCCAGTTTTGACCATTTATGAGTAGTTTTTAGTGGAGAACTTTTGGGAGATGATGTAATCAACTAACCTTGTTCCTTTGGGAAGTGAAGCAACACTTTTAGGGACTTAGGAGCCCTCAGTTTATGGACATTTATGATTGGGGTTGAAGTGCCCAAAAATGTCTATAACACTCGTAAAATTTACTAGGATGGATTCATCCGAATGGTGAACTTATATGGCAAGCATATTCTATTCCCTTCAAGCTTGTGACAAAAAATATTGGGGTACTCGCCAGAAATGGTGGGGGGAAATGTGAAAGTGATCATCTCTTGTATTCTGTAAAGGCATCATGTTTCTCTTGAACATGACACACATATGTTTCTTATGTCGGGTTTGGGGCATCCTCAATTAGACACTTGCCTTCCTGGGTTTTGGAAATCCATTTTCCTCTCATCTAATTATACCATTTCATCATCATGACCTCTGATCCTATGATGAGTCAAATGCTTCCAAACTCTAGAGTCGCATCACCGATATGTTCAAGAGAAGTCCTATCTACAGTTCTTTACCGCTTATACATTTTCTAACTTTCTGCCATACTCCTGGATCACACTTATTTACTCTACTACATCCTTTTGTTTCATGTTGATGATGTGGGATTCATTATGGCCCTCCTTTGACGGATCACTTCTTGTTGACTTCATCTCATTATCCGAGAAGATTACCTTGAAACTCCCATCCAGTATCCTAGAGCTTGCATGCCTCAATGGCAATTTCTTTGCATTTGACGATAGGTTTACATCATTGACCTTTGATCGAAAGATTCCACAGGTGTTCAACTTTAGCTTCACTATTCACAGTCGTGGATTGTGTTGATCTTACCTTGAGGGCCATTGTCATTATTGGTGGTTTCTCTCATACATGTTAATGATTTACATTATTGATAGGTAATCAGGTGGTTTTCTATCATGTTGGACTTCGTTACATCTATTCACATGTTATAATTCGTACATTGATCGGTTCGAGACGGAGCACAAGACCCTGGATTTTGTCTGATAAAGTCTAGGTTGCATGGAGTTATGATTTATTCATTATTGTACACATGTTTCCTCCAAACGAATAGTTGCGACCAGACCATGGGTCCATATTCATGATCTTTTCTATTTGGATGGTTGTGACCATACCAAGGATCTTTGCACATGATCCCTTCTTTTCAAATGGTTGTGTCCATACCACAGATTCATGTATTATTATATGCTTGTTCATGTATTATTAGGCATGATCATAAAAGATGTGAGATATGTATATGTATATGTATATCCTTGATTTGAATGTCTCCTAACAATGTTTTTCTCGTCCTTGCACTAACTTGTAAAGCATTTCATCCATCACTCCTTGTTCTACCTTCATGTTTTAGGGGGAATTTTTTACACTGTATTTTGTCATAACTCCTATTCACTAACATTCCATATCTTGAAATGTCAAAACATTGACTACTATGTAGCATATCCATCATGATATACAAACCAAAATCTCCCTGAAGAATAAAAGGAAAACTGCACTGAATTCATTCTGAAGAAGGTTATCTAAAACCCTAAATTTTAGCATCAACGCACTTTTCTCCACTGCCTGCCCATGATGATGGAAAGTTGAAAATTTATAGATTATCACTATCAGTGCAGGTTTTGATAGGAAAACTTGCATTGAACCTCTTCTGGTAGGTTTTCCCAAACTGGAGGAGAAGCTTTGTGCACTAGAACCTTTGAGAACAAGAAGCTGGATATTGGTTTTTGTTGATATGGTCGAGCTCTCCCATTTGGACCTCTTAATCTTATCATCATGGGTTTTCCTCTTGATATGTGGACCTTCCTCCCTCTTTTGTGGATCCCTAACTCCCTCTCCATTCCTATAAATTCACTCCCTTCCATCTCCAAATGGTTGGTCATTGGTTGATGCATCCCTATGTTGAGATTATGCTTACATGCTACCCATTCTGTGGCTTGGAAGAGTGCTTGAAGAGTATTTTCTTGGACTTGGACGTCCATCAAAGGAGGTATCCAAAATCAAGGCATAGGTTGTATGCTTCTCTTTTTAGCTCATTAATATATACATCTGATGTTCACTTTCCATAATTGTGTAAATTTTTATACTTTTATATTAATACTCCTTGATCTATTAAGTAGTTTATGTTTGATGTAAGCCATATATGCTTTTGTATCTTGTATAGCTCTTTGATTGTCCTTACAAGTACTAGGACGTGAAGAACAAGTAAGCAGTGAGGCCTGGAGTGAAAGATTTGAATTCATCTCCAAAGGATCGAGTGATTAGCATCAGAGCAAGGTAGGATTCTCCTTCTCTCTGCATTTCCCAAACATAAGCTAGGAAAGTGTATGTTAGTTTGTTTAGTTTGTTGCTAGACCCACTCATTGGGCTAGAGGGATTGTCTCTATCCACAGAGGGGATTTACCTTCACAATAGAATTAGAGATTAATAGAGTTCCCTCATGTTTACCATCAAATCCTCCATGTGTTCAAGAGAATAATCTGCAAAAACAGGAAGATTTGAATGTCATGGTAGAAGAAGACATGACAAATGATCCAGATGAGAAAGCAAACCAAGGGAATAAAATCTATATTGAGGTTTGGTTCCATAAAATCAGCAATATGGATCATCATTCTCCGCTTGAACTGTGCTTGATATCGTCAAAGTCAAATCATCTAGTCTCTAAAATTATGGTACATGTCAAACCATATATTTCAAGCCTACACATCAGTGTATCTCTCATCTTGATGTGCACATGGATCCACTGGAAGTTGTTGGGTTGCTTAGTTGTTCTTTAAAAATACCAACAATCCTTTAAACATTAAATTTTCAACCCATAACTTGTCTAGTTATTTCAAGGTTGTCCACGCTATATGTGTAAACAATAGTGTTTATGTAACCTAGTCTTTCTAGTCCTATTGAAAGGTACATGCATGAAAACACAAGAAACAACTAGTATTTCTTAAAAGGACATGTTTACACACTACATGAATTCAAACAATTGAGATATTATCTAAGAGAATCAAAACATTAAACCTTCTAAAAACAATTCTGTTAAGTACAAGTTGTTTCCTAGGACACTGTAGCTACAGGAAAGAAACAACATGCTTGAATAGAAAAAATTTGTTGAAAGAAATATCACACCTTGCTCTTAACAATTATTTATCAATCATAGAAATTGACAGAACAAATAATGCTTCTAAAAATCAACTATTGGAAATGTAATTCTATTGACATTTACTCAAACTGTTGTAGCAACTATCACTTTAATGAACAATTCAGTAATCAATGATCAATTGGAAGGAAATCGAATAATTGCAGAACAGGAATGAGACAGCTAAAATGTAAATTTAATGATACAAAGAGAGTAGTAGTCACTCCAGGATTGGGCCCACAATCACTAGAATTCTGTCGCCTTACAGCGAAACCGGTGCAAGAATTAAAGCTAAACCATATAATTATCCATTATATTAATCAACATGAATATTACAATGTCTGTTAAACTCAGAGCATAAGCATGAGAATGATAGTAAAAAAAAAAATTGTTGAGGCTTTATTCCTCACCTTTATAATTACAACCAAGTCTATAATTAAAAATAAAGGAGCGATCCTAAAAATATAAAGATTCTCAAGATGTTCAATTTGAGTTACAAAATCTCTTAAATTCCCTCAAAATAGATGGAAAAGATCTCATTCATAGTTAGTCTTTGCATGATTATTATTAATCTCACTTATCTAGGTCACAACTAACCCGAGCAGCTCTGTGTAACTCGCTTATCAGAATCCCTATCAGTGATCATTTCCAATTGTAAGTGTAAATCATATTTGCATGGTTAAATCAATTTGTTTAGAGAATAAAATTATGAAACACTTTATTCACTACTTTCTAAAGTTCACAACACACAAATTACCATATTATATACATAAAAGACTAAGAAAACTAACGAAAGGATAAGGAAACAATGTAAGAAAATGTGTCAATTATGTAGCCCAACATCCCCCCCCTACTTACCTATTTGCATTACCTCATGCAAACAAATGATTAGCATGGGCAACAATTAAAGAGTAATCGTGGTAATAATCCTCTCCATAATCTCGAAAATCATTCCTTCTTCGGATTTCCTGGAGAACGACATACTTACTTGCTTTAGTTAATTCATACTCGTAATTATAATTAATTTGATGCCACAAAATTATCAGGTACCTGTATCTACATCCTATCCATTTAGGGCCCTCTTCTAATAACATGTGTGTGCAATCCTCTTCCCTTTCCATTTCAACTTGAAAATTTTGATGATTGAAGGGATCCCAGTTTTTATTTCCACGGTTGAGGCTTTCCACCTTTGTTTGGCTCCCTACAGAGCCTCAGACTTAATATCCAATATATATTCTAAGGCTAACTTCAATATGTCATTATGAATGGGTTCTAAATCTTTGACAACCCCAAACTACTCCATGCATATCTTTTGGTGGATGAGCGTGCGTAAAGGACCTTATGGTTCTCCTCTGACCCAGAGGTCGAGGCCAAGTTCTCATCTTTGGAACACATTATAAGCTTTTGCCCATTTAATCTGATTTTTAGAAAAGGATATGAAATCTTGAAATTGTACATCCCCTATGAAAGGGGTAGGGTTCTCATCTCTTTAATATTCTAGAAAGAAATTATGCATGTATAGCTCATAGAGAAAATATTCTGTTATCATCTTGTTTATGAAAGGAGTCAATAAACTATAAAACATTACTAGATTCATAAGGTTTCCTAGACCAAACAACCTTGAACTTGAGAAATAATTATCGCTCCAACAAAAATAAAGCTTAGTTCCTAGCTGGGGACCTACATGCCAAGGCATCTGAATATAAGGAACATAATTCTTTTATTTTTTCTATATCTTTCTCAAGCTGTTTTTCCAGAGTTTTAATCTTCCCCTTTGTTGCTCGTAACTTTGCATATGGTTCATCTTCTCTGACTGTTAATGCCTTAAATTTTTTCAATAACTCGTGATGTTCTTTCTGGGGTACTACCCCCTTTAATATCGTCTTATGGTTTCTAGTTGTTCTTTCATTTTCCTATTCAAGAATTGGACTGTAGCTTCTACAATCAGAGGAGTATACGAGGGGATAGGTTCAGTCTATATTCCTCTTGTAGTATAAGTTGGAATCTATGTCTGAGTTCCAACTTCAATAGTAGACATTTCTGACTCAATCTAAATCCCTATTGTAGAAGAAACAACAATATTTCCACTTTTAGTTTGGGTCTCCTTTTCTTGAACTTCCTACTTTCTTTCATTCATTTTCTTAGATTACCTCTAAATTTTACTATTTCACATCCATCATTTGAGTTGTCGAACCCTTCTTTGTAATTTCTTATTTTCTTTATTTAACCACTCCATCTCTTTACTATCCTTGTCTTCTCGTTTGTTTCTTAATCCTATGTGTAAATTTTTTGGCTAAGGTAACTGGAGGAGAGGGAACAACAATAATGGCTACTGGATTTTCAGTTACCAGTTCCTTAGCAGACTCAATTATATCCTCAGTTATGGATTCAACAAGGTTTCTACCATCCTAGGGTCCCTTGGGAGAATCACCATTGACTTTTTGCTCCATATTTTCCTAAGGGGACTGTACCTCTTCAAAAGGGGATTGTCCCTGGGTGGTTACAACAGAGTCATCAGAGCATTCTCTAATATTTTCCAGCTCTCCTAAAGGATCCAAAATAATAGTAGTGACAAAATCAGTAGGAGAGGCTAGAGATATGGATGATGTCATTTGTTCAGGAGAATCCTTTGAACAACCTGCAGCTACTTCAAGGTCCATCTAATTCAAAAAAAAATTCAACCCCTCTAAGACTTGGGCTACCTCCATTTCATGTTCTTTAGGAGGGTCTTTCTCATGAGTTTGAGGTTAACTATCTTCCAATAACTGTTCTGCAAGGTTTATGGAGTCTCGAGATTTAGCCAACCTAACTGACCTTCTTATTTTTATGGGTAAGGAGGGAAAGAGAGAAGCCATTGACCTCTTTTCTATCCTCGTGATTTGTTGAGAAGCAAGGGTCTTTGGAAACTCTTCCACCATGACATTCTCAATTGCTTCATCTTCTCTCGACTGCTTCTCATCAACTAGAATTTGTTCGGGTTCTTCAGTGGGTGCTTCCTCTCTTGGTAAAGTCTCTATAATTACCAAGAATTCTTCCCAATTTAACTGTGATTGGTTCAAGTTTTTGACAATTATTAATTTATCAATCCATGGTGGCTTATCATCTAAGGTTTCATGCAGAAGTGAACTCAGGAAATAGGGTAGGTTCAGAGTTACCTTTCGCCTTAGTGCCGCCAGCAGCTTTAGGTTTCATCCTCTTACCACATTGTAGTGTCCATCACATGTGATATATCTTTGGACCACTCCTGCTAGTCCCTTCCATGGTTCCAGAAATGAAGTAGGGTTTTATCCCTTCCCTTTCCTTACCAATTCTTCCCCATGATTTACAAACAAAGACTTTATGCTCTATAATGAAGTGTGCATCTCGAACCATTTCTCACCTTTCGAAGGTAGGCCTATGACTTCAGCCAATACTTATCAATTCACCTGAATTTGTCTTCCTTTGATTGTCGTCATTCCATCGTTCATATTCCTTATGAATTCTAAGGGAACTTCACCATCAAAACCTTGAAACCTTGCAACCGAAGGAAATATTCTGACCATCCCACCTGATCCAAAATGCTTCATACCTGTTTTGAAACCCGTAGTTGTACAAGTTCACTATGTATTGAGTGACCAACCATTTTCATTGTTTCTAGAAGGAGAAATATTGGAAACAAACTAGAAACAACAAGCTTAGCAAATCCAGGTTCAGAAATATTGTGCAGTAGTAAAAACTTCAAAATACCATAACATACAATGATTGTTGCAGAGTTTATAAATATATGTTATATTTTTAATGTTTGCACCCCCCACCTTGAGGAAATTAAAAGTCATCCTTGACCATTTATTATACATAATTTGGTAGATAATTGACATGACTTATGCAAATAGGAATGCATTAATTTAGCATGATGGATTAACCGCCAGGGAAAGGGAAATAATGGCGAGGCGTGCGACTCATTTATTGGAGGGATTGATCGTGGATTGTGCTGACAAAAGGAGATATTTTTGACACCCAAGGTATTAAAAAAAACACAAAAAATCATGTAGAAAAGACTTTTAGGCTCCGATCATGGGTAAAATGGGTTATTATTGAAAGATTTCTTTTAGAGGAAAAGGTAAAATAAATTTAAAGTAGATTTAATAATTCCCCAAGAGTTACATTCCTGACATGTAGAATAAGAAGTAATTATTTATACAGATTCATCATTACCACCTTCCAAGGGAAACAAATAAGCCCCTATAGTAATTCAATGATTTTCCTTTGTTATTGTTAAGGGAAAGAAAAATGGCTATTTTTTAATGGAAATTTCAATTGTACTTCAATGCCACACGCATGTCCTCTACTACCAATAGGCATCTATAGTCTCAACAAGGCTACCTTTTAACCCATTGATACGCCATTTGTTGGAAATAATACTGAGAGGGGGGGGGGGGGGTGAATCAGTATTATCAATTTAACAATTTTTTCATTTCCATAAACAAATTGATATAAACTACTTTTGTTAGTTAAACTTGCGTATATACGCAACTGTCTTTAGAGAAAACCGTGTATATCTTACAGACTTCTAAATTAGTTGGTTGATCTTAATCTGTGTATCATAACCATAAAACAGTAATCAGATGCAGTAAATAGTACAGGCAATCACACACATGAACACAAGATATAAGGTGGAAACCCAATGTGGGTGAAAACCACCTGCTACAATTCGTCTCTATCTTCTTTTAATAAGAAACTTATTTTTACAATATTTTTGTACTGGTGCAGTCTTATACCAGTACATAGGCTTCTACCTGCAGAAGGCTACAACCTTCTTTCATTTTCTAGCTTCTCCTGGAAGGGAGCTATAACCCCCTTAGCTCTTGCACTAGCTGATGTACTAGTACATAAGTGCTGACCTACATAAGGCTACAACCTTCTCTTTTCTTCTAGGGACCATGTTTCATAAATTTTTAGACTGGATCCATCAATAACATCAATCAAACATCAAGTATATCTGCATCAACCAATATTCTTTGCAGCAACCAAAACTGAATCAAATAATCACTTCTTTGAATGTTGTAACCTGAATACAGTAAGAGTAACTAGAAACCAATTCTGAACCCAGAACACTGCAGCAATAAACAGAAGTAGCTAAAACATATTTTATGAGACGTACGCTACTTCAATATGTAGAACCTGCATGCATACGTTGTTGTATTAAGGCAAACCTGCGTATACGCTATTTTGAATTACCAAACCAGCGTGTATACGCACCTTTGCTATGCCTAACCTGCATATAGATCTATAAAAGATAATTTACCCTTTTCAATTATTAAGACATCAGTTATACCCAGATTATCATATTTATAGATCAAGTCATGTGCCAAATATAACGGATAAAAATCACACAAAGATACTTCTATTAAAGCCTTAAGATCTTGACCCATCAATAGAACTTATCCTTCTTCTAGCACTCAGGTTCCTCCTTGATTCAGATCCAGTTGTGCACCATAACCCAATGATCAGTAGTCTAGATCTTGCTCTTCATCATATATTCAATCCTTGAGTACCTTTGCCTAATGATATCCTTCCCCTTTTATAGTCTTAGGCCTTACTCAATACCATGGTCCAAAACCACTTAAAACCAATACATGGTACTAATACCTGGGTTCAACACTTTGGACGAGATACGATGGTCCAAAACCATAGGTCCAAATACCAAGGACTAAATACCATGGACTAAAAGCAAGTGTTCCCACATGTACGTGTTTTTCCTTGCATGAAAATGCGTGCATACGCATACGCATCTTTTGATCGGCGATCCCGCATGTACATGCAACTTGGTTAAGTGGAACCTACATATATCTCTTTTTCGTTCATTTTGAGAGCCTAAACTGTGATATGTCATCTGAGTGAGTTGCCATCAAGGACAACACCTGTGTCATAGTGCCAGACCTATGTCATAATGCCAACAATCTCCCCCCTTGGACTTGATGGCAACCCCAAGTCACTCAAAGTCATTCTCCCCCTTTGTCATCAAGGGAAAAGGGTTATGCTCCCCTTGAGTACATGCTGAAATCTCTGCTCTGTTGTGCTGTCCATGCTCCCCCTGACTGTAGGTAAGGTCTGCAAAAAGATGTTTCACAAGAAAGAACATGACTCTATACATCATAAATGACCTCCCTATCACCAAAGACTCATACATACATCCATCTCCCAACCAAGTAGGGATGTACCAAGATTGACTCATCCACCCAACCAAGTGGGGATACACCAAAAGTTTATACATGATAAAACAAGAACATTACATTATCCATCCCAGGCATAGTGGGGAAACAAGATAGGTCGTTACATGACCTTGATAATAAGAGACATAGAGACCAAATATCTAAGACAAGACTATGATAGTTCTCAGCAACTATCATCAGTAGCATCTGTTAATCATCATCCAGACCAGCAACCATGATCTCCCTTGGCAACTGTTCCACCAAGATCTTCTAAGATAATGCCAACAATGCATTATTAGAAGAATATGCTCCCCTTGAACCTATTCGTATTGGTCTCTGTCAAACTCCTATCATACTCTTTTCATCCTGAGTCT
The DNA here is from genome assembly GCA_000404065.3 of Pinus taeda. Classification (NCBI taxonomy): domain Eukaryota; kingdom Viridiplantae; phylum Streptophyta; class Pinopsida; order Pinales; family Pinaceae; genus Pinus; species Pinus taeda. The sequence continues at coordinate 77,330 of APFE030339384.1, forward strand.
AGCCCACTGTTTGTCTTCAAACCAACATAGAAGTGACTATATCCACAGAAACTGGCGTATTTACGCAGATACTCTTCATGAAACTCGAATACAACCACTGTTCTCTGAACTAGATAAGTGTCAACAGCAAGATGATGCATCAACTAATCCCATATTTTTTATGAGGTATTCAAATGTCTCTCTGGGCAGTGGGTTGGTGAATATATCAGCGACCTGTCCCTTGGAGGGGACATACTCTAATTTGACTTTTTGTTGAAGCACTTGTTCCAGGAGAAAATGATATTTGATAGGTATGTGCTTGGTCTTGGAATGCATGACAGGATTCTTTGAAATGTTGATTGCACTTGTATTATCACATAGAATGGAGATGGGTGGAGTACAAGTGATTTAAATGTCTTACAGAGTTTGCATCATCCAAAGGAGTTGTGTGCAGCAAGATGCAGCAGCCACATATTCTTCTTGAGTTGTAGATAATGCAATTGAACTTTGTTTCTTACTGAACCAAGATACTAATCTGGAACCCATAAAGAATGCACCACCACTAGTGCTTTTTCTGTCATCCACACTTCCTGCCCAATCTACATCTGTATATGCATGAAGTGTGAGATCTGTATCTCTAGGATACCATAAGCCATAGTTTTTTGTTCCTTGAAGATATTTGAAAATTCTTTTAACTGCCTGAAGGTGTGATTCTTTTGGATTTGCCTGGAATCTTCCAACTCTTCCCACTGCATGCATGATGTCTGGTCGAGTACATGTCAGATAGAGCAGACTACCAATCATGTATTTATAGGTTGGTTGATGTATTGCTACTAATTCATCATTTGCGCTAAGGCTGCATCCTGTTACCATAGGGGTACATACTGTTTTCGAATCTTCCATGCCATATTTCTTCAAGATCTGCTTGAGGTACTTGGTTTGTGATGGAAAGATACCGTCTTTGTTTTGTTGGACTTGTAAACCAAGAAAATATGTGAGCTCACCAAGCAGGGACATTTAAAATTCTTTTTTCATCACCAAGGCAAAGTTTTGACTCATGGCTTCTTCATTGCTTACCAAAGATGATAGCATCAACATACACAACAAGTATTAGCAATTTATCATTGTCAATTTTTATATAGATTGTTATCTGTTGATCCTTTTGAAAAACCTTGTTGATGGAGGTATTTGTCTAGATGATAATACCAAGCCCTTGGAGCTTGTTTAAGACCATAGAAAGACTTTCTGAGTCTGCATACAAGTTTTGGATCATTTCCAAGGATGAATCCATTTGGTTGCTTAATATACACTTCTTCTTCTAAGTCTCCATTTAGAAAGGTAGATTTCACATCCATTTGATATATTTTGAACTTCTGTGTTATATACATAGGGGGGATAATATGGGGTACCAAGGGAGGTACCCAAGGTAATAATGTAATAATGGGATGGGCCATAGTAATAAACAAGGTGGTTAACCCATGTCATGTAAGGGACCACAAGTAGTTAATAATAATGTAAGGGGCCCATGGTATTAGTTGATGGTATGAGGAAACCATGGTAATGATGCATGGTATTGTATGTATGAGGCCTATATAGAGGCTAGAGACTCCACATGGAGAGATATGAAGAGAAGTTTCTTGTATGAGCAAGCATATGGCTTGTGGAGTGTTCTCCTTCCTTAAGGAGTGAATGTATGGTGTTGCCCTACCTTAAGGGTTTTAATCAATAAAGAATCATTTCTATCTATTTCGATCTTGTTATTCTTGGGTTATTTCTATTATCTTAATATTTTCGGTTTAGATCTACAACAATATCTCTGCAATACTTTTCGTACAATCACAAAGATAATGACAATAACACTATCATCAATACTTTGTCTCTGAATCTCAGCTCCAATGTAGGTAGCCTCTCTACATTCACACTTCAACAATCTCTATTATATTGTCATGTGCACTAGCCCAGTGATCCCATTGCACAGGTAAAAAATAATAAAACCTTATGGAAATCACACTCTGGTCCTCACATTCTATCCATACGCACTTCTAACTATAGGTGGCATGCTTTGTCCCTCTAACTCTATCTCCAAGCACATCAGAAATTGACAATTTACCCTTTTCATAGAAACTATAAGTGTATAGAACTAGTTTCATTCACGCTAGCTCTGCACTCCATTACAACTCCAAAATGCACTCAACACTCCATATGTTCACAAAACCACAAGCAATTGAACCCTTTCCTCTTGGCATCTATATTCACTAACATATTTCTGAATCTAACATGCACTCCATCTATTTCTGACAACATGAATACCTCTAAATTGTTGTATGCACACATGACATCCTTCTTGACTCTAGACACATTCATGATCTATCCAACCCATCTCTAATTAATGTAAGGGTATATGTGAAGCAACATCCCAATTCTCCAAATTAGAATCATTAAGGTGATCCACTATTTTTTGGAGAAGGCAAGATCAATGATTACATTGTTTCTTAATGCATTCACACAGGTAGGAGAATATGTGTTCTATCTCTGTTTTGACCAGATCAATTCGTTGTGGACCAAATTGAACACATGATCAACATATTTAATTCTTGGTTATATCAAAGTCAACAATCAAAATAAATCATCAAATCTCCCTAACATTGCATTAAGGCCAGGTCAAATTCAATTCAAAACAGCAAGAAACCATGGGAAAATGCATTGGTGTGATACGGAATTTCCCTTTTCACCACCTACATGCAGTGCCATTGGCACAATCCTAGTAGAGCATGGAAATATCCATGTAGAAAACACTATCAAACTATAGAATTATTATAGTGCCTCTCTATGAGTAGAGGGAGACTGAAACGTTGTAGTGACACTTAGAGAACTCAATGTTCTTTACCCATATTTGTTTCCACTTTATTCCAACCTTCTCCAACACTTCCTCAATCACTTGTACAACTTCTTGCAATCTCTACAATACTTCATTCTAACCACAATTCATTAGGATTACAAAATTCGTTGCCACTAGGTTGACATCAACACCAACATGCCATCCAACCATAATGCAATAATCTCCCCCTTTGACATTAATGCCAACCTCCTGCAAATATCATCTCATATAGTATTTCTCTATCCCCCTTTGAAATCAATGGAAAAGGGTAACATCGTATGAGTTGGAGCATCCATGCCAACATGTGCCTGCAAAACCACTCATTAGAAACGAGTATGCCAACAACATACTCGACTAAATCTATCTAAAAAGTAAACAAGGAATCCATCCCAATAATAATAACATGTCCAATCTCAATACAAACTCATACTTTTACTGGCACTTAGCTTTACATGATTTTGTATCAATACAAGGCATCCATAAGCAACAATGCATGCTCTTCACAATAGTAGAAAATTAATAATAGTAGATAGCATATGATAATACACGAGAGAATCTCAAACCCACAACCATAGTATAAGGTATCAACATCAAAATATTATAATGCTTTAGAAACAAATGAAAATATGATATCAATGAAGACGTATCTGCCATATGAAAACCCTCACGTGCCACTAAAATACAACAATGAACAATATATATCAACAACATATCAGATCCAATCAACACTAGTAATCAACCCTTTAAAGAAATACCAAGGCAATACCTTAATATACTAAGTAAACACTTAGCCATAGTCCTACAACAACACATAGCATAGATCCATTGTGATAAAGTCCTAATCCCTATGCATACTAGTCACATGTCTCCATCACTGAAAAATTACAAATAGTTGCAATCATACATAGTAAACTCTATGCATCACCATTATTTTGTTTTCCATTGAAGCAACATAAGCATGAAATCTCACCCTAGCTAGTAGCATGTACACATTTCACTCTCTTGACCATAATCAATGGCAGCTATACATGGCATAATGTGAGCTCTCAAGCTCATTCAAATACAACAAGTTTTCTACAATACAATGTGAGCACTAACAACATATAAACTTTGTCATGCAAGCATACTAACACAACCTAGTAGCAATATGTGAACCAGAATATACATGAGTAATCAATAATAAATCCTCACTCAAAATCCAGGGCTACTACATATGACCTCATACAATACTATGATACAACATATAATCCATGCAAACCCTACTTGTACAAAACCCAAAGCACATTCTCCCTTGATTTGGACCACTGATAATTCCTTCAATACACATCATCATGAAGCATTGATAACTACTGCATTTAACCATTGAGGAGCATGCAAATATTTTTCAAGATATGTTCATCGAGAGCTTATATAGTGTTCCCCCTAAGCATGAACCATTTCTTCAAGTTTCAAGAACATGATCTACAAGTCCTTGCTCACAAACATTCTTTCATAAACCTAATCACAATAATATAGTGGAAATAACCATGAAACTCTTTGCAAGATTTGACCAAAATCAAAGGGATAGTTGTTGACAAACCAAAGTGACATAAACTTTGGCATTACAACATTTTTCTACAATCTTTTCATAAACCCTAATAGCCTATATTGTAAACTCCCCTCCCATATCTACCTGTTAGGGTAAACATGAGAGGAAGAGTTACTATTATATCACTTAACTTCCTAGGTATAGTTAAGGAAGTGGAATAAAAAAACTAAAACTTTACTAACCTAGTTTCATCAACCTGCTAGGGTAAACATGAGAGGATTTAGTATTATATCACTCAACCTCCTAGGTATAGTTAAGGAAGTGGAATAAAAAACTAAAACGTTACTAACCTTCCTTAGGAGCTACAAGGTCCCCAAGTGCTAAAAAATCACTCCACATGCCCAAACTCTTATCTAAAGTACTTTTCACTGATATAAGGTTCTTGTCGCATGCATAATCTTGCGTCCATGCCACTTTAGGCCTCCAATCACATGAATAATCCTAGAAGGTAATGACTATAGTCCCAATTTCTTGCTTATGAGCTTGCAACCATGAGATTTGTGCCACCTTTTCTAGGCTAGACTCCAAATCACTGCCCAAAACTTGATGAGACTTTCCAAAACTATAAATGACAAGGAAAAATCCTATAACACAAAACATGAACAAGGAATTTACCTAACCAAGCTGAACCATCACAAACATATTGCACGCATGTAATATTGCAGGCCATAAATGCATATCTTAACATAGGGTCTCATACTTATCTCAGAATCAATAAGAAGGCATAATACCCTCTTATAATAGCTGCAAAAACATCTATTAGGTCATTCATTTAATAACCATTTATTTACCAATCAAAACATGTTAGGAGCCATAACTAGAATCTATCATGAAACAATGCTTATAACTAACATATAACCAGAACAATAACAATGATAGAACAACCATCAAAGCCACATAATAAGTATAAATACCCATGAGATACAAGAGGAAAATAACACTTATTAACATATGTAAATGCAACCAAGTTAGGGACTTCCACATACCACCCTACCATAGATTGGGCTTAACGAAATCTCTCTTTCATCTAATCACCCCTCTGCCATATTCCAAGCATGAATGTGGGATCTCATGGAATAAACCAATCAAAACCAAACCAGGGCTTCCAGAGGCCAAACTACCTCAAAACTCAATGTTTATTTTCCATGACCTTGGTGTCTAGGATAAATTCTTAAATATTTGACACTACCAAATCAAGAATCTCAACAAATCTACTTTGCACAGTGGAACAATATAATGCAATAAATCAATCATGCGCACAATAGGAAAAATAACAACAATATATGTAATCCATCTTTGTTATATTATCAACATATAATACAACAATCTAGGGCTCATGTACAAGGGCTAATGGCCCTCAAATATCCACAATTACAAGAATATAAGATACAATGACAATCTCATTTCTCTAGTGCACAATCACATCCTCTATGTCGTATCTCATCCTTTCAGTCCTTTTCTTCCAATCTTCTCTCTAGCCACCCCTTAGTCCATCAAGAAATAACACACAGAGACTCCAGGAAGGCTTCCACCTATTGCTGTTGCAAGTCACTTTTGTTGCAATGAACACAGGCTCATCAATTTGCTCCTCTAGGCTAACCAATACCTGAGCACCAATCTACCCTCTTAGAAGTCACTTATGTCCATCAAAGTGTTGCACATTAGGCTCCAATTCTTCACCCAACAGAAAACTGTCAATGTCCTTCTTGTCCACCTATTCAAGGGCTACTTTTGACATCTACACCCTTCCCTCCATCAATCTAAATATGTCTAATAATTCAATGTAGAATCTACTTCTAGGTTAGGGCTTCTAACCACCAAGTCAAGCCCAACCACTTAGCTTCCACAAGTTGTAAACAATTATGTCCACACTAGGACTGATCCAACTAGCATCTACTAACATAAAACACATCACATAACCCATACTTTTCTTCTTCATAGGCTCTTTTAGGTTACTACAGGTTTATACTACTGGTTAGGGTTGTTGACACACTACATTAACACTCTTCCTCCACACCTTTTCTCCTTCAAAAACTTGCTACCTCAGATGTGTTTAAAAAGATATAGATGCATATTTGGATGAGTAAAATTACTCACCAACACCTTATATTTATACAAAACATAAGGACTCCCACATGACCCATATTTTGACATATTCACTCTCAAGCCTAAATGACTTATGTGCCAAAAACCCATCCTTATACCTCAAAGATCCATAACTCATTGTAGACAAATCTAAATTTGATTATTTTCATTCCATTGGATTCTGCTCAACATCCTCCATTATATCCATCTATCAATTGTCTAAAATTCATCATGGTTTTGGCCCAACTCCTTTCAGTACAAAACCTCAACCTTGGGTTTCAAGCCCATAATGACCTATTGTGGTGCTCCAAACTCCTAAGCCTAGGGATTGGATTACCTCCCAAGCTACCAAAAATTAACAATCAACCAATTATTCCACATCATCATCAGACATCACTAACCATCACTAGATTAATTTTTTAGGGCTCCATAGCGTTTGTTAAAACCCAACTCTAGGACTAGAAAATCAACTCACAGCTATCACAGGGATCCATAAAATTTATCCAACTAAGGCTCCATGACTAGTAGCTCAAGCCACCAAGGGCTCCATAGCATTTTTCCAACCAACACTTCCCGGATTAGTAACTCAACCCAAGTTGTTCCAGGGTTTCTAGAGAATTTGTCCAACCAAGGCTCCATGAACTAGTAACTCAACCCACAACCATAAGTAACATGAACACCAATCAGAAAACAATCAAGTGTGCAACCCACAACACCATGGTTATCCAGGAATGGAAAGGCTAGGTTAAATTATTGTCAATCCAGGAAATCCTCCATGCAAATGGCATATCATAACCAAATAACCACATGCATATGTCATGCATGCCAAAAGTAGCAAGGAAATAACACATGCAACTTGGTACTTGCAAAGAAACCTAGTTGTAGCTATTAATCCCATTGTCCCCTTGCACTTTCCTATTTTTATTTTTCCTTGTTTCTCCAAATCCAAATTATACCATTGTGCTCCAATAGTCTCTAAGTGTGCAAAAGTATGAGAGAGATAATAGAAGAGAGCTTCAAGCTAAAATCAACAAAAGTTTGAACTGAAAAAATCCATGAACTAATCCTCGGATTCATTTTTACAGTAGGGCCTCTATTTTCTTCATTTTCCCTTCAATTTTTCTCTCATACAATTTTGTGGCTCTTCACCTTCCTTTTCTCCTATTTTCCATTATTTTATAAATAAATTCCAATTAAGCCTCTTTTCTTTTTCCAACACCTTTTCCAATTTCCATAGCCATTAATTAATCATAAGTAATCCCCATCAGTATGTGTTTTCCAAACATTCAGCTTGGAATACTTGCTGCATGACATTGGTCTTATTTTTCTTTTATTAAATTTATTACATGGATTTTTAACCAAGGATGTTGCAAAACCCTCCCCCTTGGGGAAACACAATCCTCTATGTTTTATGACACCTATGACCAACAAACCACTAAAAACAAAACAAACTGACTATGGAACTTTATAAACCAGCACGTTGTAGTTTTTGCAATGATATCTATTGAAAAACATGACTGACATACTGTTTACTGGAGCTTTATAACACAACTCATTATGGTATTTACAATAACAACCACATATATACTCATGCACATTTTCTTCAACCAAAAACTAATCATACTGCCTATGGATATTTATGACCACAGCTCAACATAGTATTTACAATAGTATACACATACATACATATTCACATTTTTTCTAACCAACAAATAAAAGGATATGATGCCTACATATGCAACAAGGGAATCTAGAGGATCACACCTCCACCCTAAAAGGTAATACCAGGATTCACCTCCTTCCCAGGAAGTCCAGAATCCACTGCCAAAGTCAAACCTACATCCAATGTCTAGCGCTATGATCTTGTGCCACTTGAACTCTCAATGAATAGTTACCAACTCATTGTTCGAGGGAACACTCCCAATGTGCTTCTAATTCCATATGGAAATGCTAATGACTAAAATCAATGTATTCTCAAACCTTCCATTCTCTACTACACAATCCCTTGGGAAATCCAGTCACCCCCTGCCATGTAGTCACACACCTTCAAGTTCCACAGGCATCCCCTTCCTCTCTACACAATCCCTCAGGCGACCCCTATCTTGGCAAGGTTTCCTCACATTAGAAGGTACACAAACCAAGGCATATACTTGCCTTAAAACCATCATACCAGTCATAACATGCTCATGGCAATCAATTTACACTATTGGGTACTAGTGTCCCACAATTTCCCTACTCTTGAAGTTCATTACAAACATACCACGACTTATTATGATTCCTTTTTGATGCTCCTACTAACTTTCTTGCAGTTAGTTTCAACCACAGAAATTGGGCATTTTCAATGTTTTCCTATACCAAGCACATAATTCCCATTAGAGTCAAAATAAATTGAAATAAATTCAAATCATACCTCATTGGTATCTTGTGAATAAGGTACACTTGCAATCTCATTTACTTATTGTCTCAGCAAGTCAAGCTAGCTCTTCGATCAAATCATCGTATATAAACATATCACATCTAGTTAGCTCAAACACAACCATCATAAATCATAATCATAAATAACATGTAACCATCATAAATCATAATCATAAATAACATGTAACCATCATAAATCAGTGTCATAGAACAAATTCATAATTAAAACTAAAATAAAATATTGATACTTATCCTTCAAATGATTCTTTTTTACTGCCTTTGTTCTTTGTCCTTTATGTACACACATTGAATCAGTTTCACAACCCAACAAACACCCAATACCTTCTCTTCTCTTCAACCATGTACACATACATAAATTTTACATCACACACATACGCCCACACATGGTGTACCACACAATACATAAACTTACACCTAGTATACACCACAACACATACACCTACGCCTGATGTATAACACAACACATACACCTACACCTAGTGTACACCATAACATATACACCTACACCTGGTGTACACCAAAATAAAATACATACACCTACACCTAGTGTACATCACAATACATATACATACATAGAGTACAAAACAATGAATACACATGTCACGATACAATGACTACACAATATAAATAACATAGTACCCCATGTATACAACACAACATGTACATGTATATGATATTATTGATTACATTTATGTTATGCTTGCAAATCAAGCTCAGTTTTTGGAATTATTCAATAGTTATACTTGTAATGTTTTGACTTTGAGATTTTATGAAAAGAATAAGTATTCAATTATTGTTTTTATATTTTTAATATTTTTATTATGTGATTTTCACTTTAATTTTTATGTGCATCATTATTTTTTGAAAAAAACGATGATTATTATTATTTTAAAAATCACTAACATTTCAAAAATAATGTTTATACTTGATACATAAAAAATTTTAAAGTGTCAAAAATATGTGAAAAAAAAGGTGTATTCTGAATAAGCTTGTTTCAAAATCGGATGATTTTTTGCCACCTCAAAAAAAATCGGTACTCGGTACAGTTCCCATTTGATAGTTTACATTTTTTTGTAAAAGGATTTGGAAGAGTGAGATAGTGGAATCATGTTATCATGATAAGATAAAAAAAACCATTATACCAAAATCGCAATGTCATGAAGAAGTGTGGGGTATTGTGATGCTATGGAAAAAATGTTAGCATTGACGAGGGGAGTTATTCGTAAAGAGATATAGAAATGTGCACTATAATTGCAACAAAGAGTGTTTTGTTTTCTTAAGGTAAAATCCATCATTGTGATATGGAGAATGTCGATAACACAATGTAAGGGTTTGATAGAACTTCACGCTATGGTAGGATCGAGGACTGATAAGGGTGATAGGGATATGACTAAGTATGAATTAGTATCTTGAATAAGAAAGAAATGAGGAAAGAGGAAGGAAGGGAGTCCAATGGAAAGGAGGAGAAGGAACTGGAAGAAATGGTAAAATAAATCTTAGGGAATATGGAAGGCCCAAAGTTGTAAGATGAAAAGATAGAGTACAAAGTGCCACAATCACAAGCAAATGAGGAAGGTTGTGATGACTTACTAGACTCAGTGGCGATGAATGTAGTAGTAAGTCGTGACAAGCTTCATCCTCTCACGACAAGATCCAGATCTCAAAATACGCTGTGAAAATTGTAAGGGGGTTCTCTCTAGTTATAATTTTTGTGACAAGTGCAAGATAATTAGTTCATTAAATGTGCATTCGTGAGGAATTATTGGAGAGTAACAAAGTTAGTGCGGTAGGTCGTAGATTCGTAAGTTAATATGTGATAGGTCGCATATTTGCAAATCAATATGCGATAACAGGATTCCATTTGTGAAGGACCATGTTGAAGGAGGGGTTATCACAAATATAATGACTAATACTGTGATGAAACAAGGTATTTTGCAACATGATGAAGATATGAGGAATGACCTTGCAGAGGATTAATAAATATTCATGCAAAGCGCTAAGTTGGGTTACAATGCGACAAGATTTATTTTCAAAATTTGACAAGTGCAGTTAGACTTAGATGAAACTTTAATACTTAGCCTTTGAGGGCCAAAAGTAGTGGAGTCCAAATTTTAGAGGAAGTCGAAAATTTGAGGTGGTTGTAGCATATACAACAAGTGAGTACACAAATGATTTCCATATCACTGTAAATCCTTGCAAAGCACCAATGGGTCAATAGGTTGGTGGCCAACTCATCATGCCACTTCATTTTCTGACATCTAATCGTATCCGTGGAAAAGGTTGGCAAGTCAAACACGTGGCACTACTAACATGTATCTTGAGATATTGAGATATCAGGGACTTTCAAAAGCACAATCCCTCAAAATTATCTATATTTTGATATGAACGCTTATCCTTCCACATCATCCTCCATCATCCAATCACTTCTTGACATATGTAAATGCCAAATGGCCAACATGTACTCTGCTACATGGAATTTTCTCACATGTGCCATGTTTCACTCATATTTATATAACTGGCATATCCAAAAAATCCAAATCTAGGTGACACATGTTATACACATGGCATTTCCACATCATCATATCCGAGATCATCATGACATCACCCTTGAGGGACTCTCGATACTCTAATACTTCTTATATTCTAAGGTTGATTATTGATGCACCTAGTCAATAAATTGTTTATTGTCCAATGTTGGTCTATGTACTAGAGCACACCATATCGGGGATTTTCTCAATGCATTCCCATCATGCCTTTGAGGTTTGTTATCTAATAATCTCTTTCGAGCTAGCTCTTGGTACTAGCTCTTATTGGTCCATGTGATTAGCCTGTTTGAGGTTGAGACCCTCGAACTCTAAATTTCACAAAGTAAATTCAAAACTTCTACCCAAGTTACTTCCAATCTCTTCATCCTCTTTCCAAGGTCAATACAATTCTCTATCTTTAACCAATCATGCTTCAACTTATTCATCTCCATAGACAACTATATCCTTAATCACCCATTCATCATACAAGTCTTATGTCCTAGCTATAATATGCACAATGATTTAGCATGGAGGCATTCACAAACATGAAATAAATGTGTATCCAACTATTACAATCTAAACTAGCCTTTCCATTTATGAACATAAAACACATAGAATTCTCATTTAACATAAGAGAAAGGCTTCCATTGAATATGGCATCCACATCTATAATAGAAATGCAAAGTAACATCCAAGTGAACTATGTTATATCTCAGTTCTCTATTCGTTTTCATTTCAACATAACATTCAATATTACTATACAATAGCTTTCAGCCTACTCATCCATACATACATAGTAAATTCTAGCATAATAGACAAATATGAATCACTAAACAACATTTGCATTTCATTTACAAGATAAGATTACACTTATTTATTCCACTTAATTTTGTTCGACACTAAAGAAGGAATAGATACTCTCCACCAACCATAGGTACAATTAGATCGAAATTTTCTTGTAGCTAGCCTCCCTTGATCTGAATCCAATGTATGAAGGATGCTTCACTTAGAGATTTCCAACCAAAGATTAATTCATGGCATAGAGTATGAAGGCCCTTCTCCTTCCTTTACAAAAAACATGAAATAGGAGTTGTTATCTCTCGAATATTGAGATTAGGATATTCACACAAACAATTATGACCACTATGGGCTTGAACATCATAGAAGGGGATCCCTTAACTGCTTCCTACAATCCCTCAGTGATCTCTCATGCAAAATACAACTAGACAGTCGAAATTACTTTAAGTCCACCTGACTCAACCTAAGAGCCTCTTCACTGGTGTCACCAGCTAAGCATGATTCAAGCATGGAAGTTGTGGCCCAACCTTCAAACATAGGTTCACAGTCGCCGCCTCATAATGGGTTCACAAGTCATTGGATTCACAATAGGTTCCCAGGTATTCATGTTCACAACCACTGAGTTTGCTCTATCATCACAATGGTAATTCTCCCTCTTTCCCCACCATTTCCTTATTGCATAAGAGCTTTGAGGCCCCTCCTCAAGCTATGGAGTCAACAAAGACTACCACATAGTGTGCATCCCATAATCGGGCAGTTTGATACCTCATCCCCCATCTCCCTCATGAATTCCTAACATTTGGGTGGTTTAACTAGAACATCAAGGGTCATAAACATTAAATTGAGGGAAGATAAGAAAATTCTCATTCTCTCTTACTCACTCCTTCAAGTAATCTTTCCTCTCAGACATTGAGATTTGTATAGGCCAGTCCTCTTCCTTGGATTTAGCAATTTTATTTAATTAAATATGATATTTACATCAAATATCTTGGCAATTCATCCATGTTGGCCCTCTAGCATTATCATCCTTTAATTATATTTACAAAAGTTGGGGATTAGAAACGGGATGTTACAAAATCTTCGACTTGTAAATGGGTTTTGGGAGCCATCATAAGGTCTTACTCAAAGGGGATGGGTTTGGAGGCCTTGACCAAGGTTAGGGAGGAAACCAAGTGCTTAGGCCTAGAAGTTTCATAGGAAGATTCCAATGTAAAACATTTTCTTTTTAAAAAAGTTGAAGGGTAATTTTAAGTAGATGCTTTAAAGCATGAAGGATTTGTTCATTGTGAAGGGAACACTTGTGCATTCTAGAATATGTGCACATTCTTTGAAATTCATTTTTTGTCGCAGTGTTGTTATTTCTCACCTGTAAGCCTGCTAGTTTGTAAGCTTGCTAGTTTGTATGTTTAACTTCAATATGATAATCATGATGATTTGAAAGCTCTATATCAATAAAAAAAAATCAATTTTCCTAATTCTTATTACTATCTCCTTTTTTATATTATTTTAAAATAAACTTTAAAAATGCATCAAAAATAAAATTATATATACATCTCACTATTAAAAAACTTAAAATATATTTTTTCAATTTTTATTTAGTTTTATCTTTAATATAAAAATCAAGATTATAAAATACATATTTATTCTTTCTTTTATAATTTTCTATACCATACTCGTTTTTTAAATAAATATTATAAACACTGTACAAACAAGATCTACAACCAATGAAATTTTTTTATCATTCCTTCCAACCCTATAGCAAAGCTTCACTACATAATTCCAAAACTGTTTGAAATTGTTAATTTATATCTATATATATAATTCAGTTTAAAATAATTATATACAAATTATTCGCTATATTATATTTTTTTAACCATTATTATCTTAACTTAATTATATACATTATATTTTATAAAAAAAAAATAACATATTATTATTCCAAAAATCATTTTAAAAAAACTGTCTTAAATTTAAATTTCATATTATTATATGATATATTTTGTTTATTTCATTATCCATCACAGAAACTTAAATAAAATAAAGAATAATAAATTTATTAATAAGAAATTTAAATCATATCTCTAAAATAACAAATTATTCCCTTTTTTTTAACCCCGTGGTACATGGAAATATATTATTAACCTTACATCGAAGCCACCGCAAAGCCTATTGGTTTCTATCAAATATCCCACGAGGTCACTTCTGAAAAACCGCCGCGTCTGTCTCCTCGATGTGTGGCATTTGCTAGAAAGTCTCTATCCAAACCTAGCACGTTGATTTTTTGCGTGTGATATAATTAACAACTTTAAAAATCCGCGCATGTAAATATAAAAATATAAATTACATTTACGTGTTCAAAACGTTATGACTTTATCAATTTGATATTTCATCAAATTGATATAATAAACTTATATTTCGTGATAATTTAATTTTTATTTAAAACGTTTAAACATACATCATATATTTATAAATTTATTATAAAGTTATGGACTTCTCATCTTTAGCAACACTTAATATTTTTCTAAATAATAAAATATATTTATACCTTAACACATTTAATATATTTTTTATAATTAAGCTATATTTATAAATATATATATACCCAGTCAGAAGAGTCTGATATATATATATATAATATATCTTAAATGACTAATATTTTCCAGTAATTCTTTACTAAAAAAATTGAAAAAAATAAATATATTAACCTAAATGATATAAAAAATCATTAATTAAAGGTAAAACGCTGAAAAGGACAGTATCCCATAAAGGATCAAAATGTAGTATATTTCTCATAAATATAAAAATGATATAATAACTTTAAAATTGTTAGTTTCAATAGTGTACATGATTAATTATAAAAATAGTAAATTTCTTATAATAATAAAAGTAATTGCAATAACAAAATATATATATATATATATATATAATTTACTATATTTAATGATAATATAATTATGTTAAAATTAATTTTTAGAGAATAATAATATCATTGATTTTTATTAAATTAAAATTTGTCTAATATTTTCTGATTTGGGTGCGATTTAGTTGTCTAATATTATGTAATGGAGGGATATGATGGGGAGTATGAACGGTAGATGGAGGTCCTATACTCCTCACATGCTCGACAAGTTGGTAATGGTGGCAGTCTGCATGCAACAAATTTATGACGAGAGAATGTGGCAAGGCCATAAGTAGTTTGGAAATTCTGAAATGTGTTGCTCCATCGAATCTCCATAACCTTCAAAAGGGAAGAGTGGTCTTGGGAGTTGGAGAGTCGAAAGGCAGATGCTAGCAAGAGTTGGAGACCACCGTGGCCCATCGCCTGCAAATAGTGGAATTGGTTCCTTTAGTTGTCTTCTCCCATGGGTATGTACCTAGGGCAGTCTCTTATCTTATAAACGCCTCTGTTCGTTTTATGTTTGTGTGTTTTCGATGGTGAAGTCTAGACATTCTATGCGTCGTTAATGAGAAACTAATCCACGAAAGGAGGAAGGAAATTATGGTTTTCTATGGCGAACTGTCTATTGCCCTGTCTATTGTTTCTATATATTTCGACATTTTGCTTTTCCGTATGGGAATGTATTCAATGAATCTAGTATGGAATTGCTTTGGTTTCGTATGTTGGCCTATTCGTGGAAGCACATATACCAGTAGTCTCAAGTTTTTGCTTAATCTGCTTTGGATATTGAACATGGCCCTCCTTTCTCTATTTCAATATCTTGGTTCTAGTTGTCCAAGGGAGACTTGGGTGGTAATATTCCACTCCTCAAGCCATACACATTGCTCTATACCTATCACATGGTGGGCCGATAGAATTATATCTCATGGTTATCTGTTTGCCTACCTTACTATTCCTACAGGTCATTTTCTGTGGAAAGGGCTTTGGATTTTTACTTTGGTCACCAACTGTGCGTCGACTTTTGTCATGCCCTTTATTGGGTCTAGCCATTACAACAGTCATTTGTGTAATCAGCTCCCACCTCATAGATTCGTAGTTAACCACTTCTTGTTCTACTCCTCCTCCGTCTTAGAGTTGACTGCAGCCACGTGTGAGAGGACACCCGATTTTGTATGTGATGATTGAACGAAGGTGGCCAAGTTAACTGGCCACCTTTTCACTTATAAACCAACTACCTCGCAACCTTTACAACTTTTGATCAAATTATGCATATGAGTGAGTGAGCGGGATACTTACCTATGGTCTCGATGTCATGTTGCAGTTGTCGGAGATCAGAGGTGTTGTGTTGTTTATTTGTTGCATGGTCATTCTTCTTCCTCCTCTGATGTTTGTTGTCTGTTGTCTAGAGCTCCTGGATCCTAGTGAAGACTTGTAGCTGATGATTAATATTCTGTGGGAGAGGCTACTACAGAGGCAGAAGGAGTGTGTTCGGAGAAAAGGACATTCAGGTAATGCTCTTACTCTCCTCTATTTTCCCTTTTTTTTTCTTTTCTTTTTTCATAATTGGTAGAAACTGATCTCTTTTTGTTTGGAATGGTGAATGCATGGATGATGGTAATGGATCAGGTGAGGGGTTGGATCATGTCTAGAATGAATTTTTAGGACCTAACCAACCTACCATTCACCCTCAGATTTCTTCCTGTAGGTTTTTTGGGCCATTGTAATTCCTACAGGATCATTTTGTAGAAAACACAGTCTTCGCCTAAATTGAAGCAATGAAGTGAAAAAACAATGGAATTGATGGAGGGATGCACGGTAAGGAGTGGAGGAGATGAATATATGTGAGGCAGGGTTCCTTTGGATCTTCTCTTTGCTCCTTGATTGTCTTTATCGCCCACCTATAAATAACAATTATGTCTTTTTCTCTTTTTTTTTTCTTTTTTTTTGAAAAACACCTAGGCTGCCTCAGAGAGATTTTCACCCTAGATGTTTGCCCTAGGTGCCTTAAGGAAGGCTTTCACCTAGGGATCTTCTTATTCATTTTTCTTTTTTCTTTTTTTTATCATTGAGCTGCCTCACAAGGTTTTCAACCCAAAGACGAGACTGAGGCGCCTCATGGAGGTTTTCACCTGAATCCTTATTATTTTTTTTCCTTTTTTTCTTTGTTCAGTGACATAATGAGGGAGGAACTAGAACTTGCTCCACCATCATCAATGTATTATTAATAAAGGCCTCTTGTACATTTTCAATCAGTGTCCATTAACAAGCAATGGAATGGATTCTTCATCTATAGTTCTGATTTGCACTGAACCATTATCTTGGCATCTTTCTACCACATAAGGTTTGAGCCATCTTGTCCTTAGCTTTCCCTTGAAGTCTTTATACCTAGAATCATATAACAATGCCCAATCACCCTCTTGAAATTGCTTCTCCTTAATATGTCTATCGTGCCAGATCTTCCTCTGAAGTTGAACTATCTCTGTCTGTAGGAGGGCCTGCATTCTGAATTCATCCAAGCCATTTAAATGGAACAATCTTTCTTTCTGTGCATGACTGAGATCCAAATCTAGTTGGGTTGCCATCCTCAATGTGTTATATTCAAACTCAATGGACAACAAAGCCCTTTTCTCGTAGACCAGCTCATAGGGTGTAAATCCAATGGTGGTCTACCATGTTGTATTATAGGCCCAAGTGGCCTCAACTAGTCTCTCTGCCCAATCCTTCCTGTTGTTGCTCACTACCTTGGTTAAGATGCTCTCCAAAGCCCTATTGGTCACCTCCACTTTCCCATTAGCTTGTGGATGATAAGGAGTGGATGTCCTATGCTTGATTTTGTGATGGTTGAGCAGTTCTTCAATCATGTTGGAGGTAAATTAGTTGCCTTGGTCTGTGACTAGCTCTCTAGGGTACCCAAATTTGTAGAATACATTCTCCCTTAGGAACTCAGCCACCTTCTCTTCTGTTTCTGCCTTAATTGCCTTAGTTTCAACCCACTTAGTCAAATAATCAGTGCACACAATAATGTACTATTTTTTCTTTGAAGGAGGGTTGATAGGCCCAATGAAATCCATGCCCCACTTGTCAAATGGCTCGAAAGTCACTTGAGGTTGTAGGGGCATTTCATCTCTTGGAGTAGGCTTTCCCATCCTCTAGCACCAACCACACTAACTAATGTACTTTTTCACATCTTGAAGAAGAGTGGGCTAATAATAGCCTGCTTGTAATACTTTGAATCCTATCCTCTTTGCTGCAAAGTGACCTCCACAAGGCCCATCATGGCAAGTCAGAAGGATGTCAAAAACTTCCTCTTCCCTTACACACCTTCTCAAGATTTGATCTAGGCCAAGTTTGAAGAGATTGCGCCTAATCTAGGTGAAGGGGGCACTTTTCCTGACTATCTTGCTCATTTCTTTGGAGGGCAAGTTTGGTGGGAACTGTGCTGATACCAAATAGTTTGCTATATCAAAAAACCATGGGGATAGAACTGAAATAGCAAACAAATGCTTGTCTGGTAACTTGTCATCCACCATTCCTTCTTCACCTGCAGGCGGATTCATCCTAGATAGAAAATCTGTGCAACATTTTCCTTACGAGGCTTATCAACAATAATTAGATCAAACTACTATAATAAAAGCAACCATCTTATAATTCTAGCATTCACATCTGGTTTTTTCAATAAGTATTTGATTGCAGCATGGTCAATATGTAAAAATGTTTGGTAGACTGTAATGTAATGGCTAAATTTGTTTAATGAATGCACAACATCCAGGAGTACCTTTTCGGTCACAGTGTAATTTAGCTCAGCCCTTGACAGGTTCTTACTGATAAAATAGATGACATATGGAAATTTCTCCTCTACCTGACCTAAGGATACTCATATGGCTTTGTGTGAGGCATCATCATGAATATGAAAAGGGAGGACCCAATTTGGGCCTGAAAGAATTGGTGTAGTGGTTAACTTACCCTTTAAAATGTCTAAGGCCTCTTGACAACTTTTTGACCATATGAACTATGAATCCTTGGTCAACAACCCAAATAAAGGAGAGGCCAACTTGCTGAAGTCCTTCATGAACCTTCGGTAGTATCCAACTAACCCCAAGAAACTCTTGACATCCCTCTGCTTTTGCTGAAGTGGGACCCTTTGGATGATTGCTATTTTGTTCAGTTCCACCTGCAGTCCTTGCTGAGATATTGAATGTCATAGCATGGTCCCTTCAGTTATTAAGAATTCACATTTTTCTGGACTGAGAGACAGGTTCATTTCAATTCATTTGTGCAATACTTTTCCTAGGTTAGTCAAGGCTTTTTGAAAATCATAGCCATAAGGTGTAAAATCATCCATATAAATTTCCACCACATCATGTACTAATTCAACAAAAATACTCAAGACTGCTCTCTGGAAAGTGGCAAGAGCATTGCATAGGCAAAAAGGAAGGACCCTATAGGAAAAAGTACCCTAAGGACAGGTGAATGTGGTCTTATCTTGGTCCTCTGGGCATATTTGGATTTGGTTGTACCCACTAAATCCCTCTAGGAAAGAAAGAACTCTTTCCCTACAAGGCCATCTAGCACTTGGTCAATGAAGGGTAGGGGAAAATGATCCTTCTTTGTGGCTTTGTTCAACTCCCTGTAATCGACACAAATCCTCCACTTACCATTTTTCTTGGGAACTAACACTAAAGGAGAGACCCACTCATTGTCAGAGATAGGGTAAATGAATCCTACATCTAGCAGTTTTTGCAATTCTTCTTTGACTATATCTTTAAGAGCTAGATTCATCCTCCTTTTTGGTTGTTGGACTGGCTTGCAACCTTCTTTGATGTATATGTGGTGAGTACACACTGAGGGGTGTACTCCCTTCATATCCTTGTAACTCCAAGCGAAGGCTTCTAGGTTTTCTCTCAACATGTTGCATAGCTTTTCCTCTTCGAGAGCAGAAAGAGAGGGATTAATTTTCAAAGGTTTCTCTGGGCCAAATTCTATGGTTTTGACATGGATTGGGTTGGGATTGGCCAAGCATAAGTCAATTGGATGATTGTTCTAGGTTTTCCTTACTTCTTCTTCTAATGGTAACGAACTAGGAGTTGGACTTCGGCACAGGTGTTCAATTAAGTCATCCTCATCTTGTTGTCCTGCTCCTATGGTTGCTTCAAAAGCATAAAGTTGGACTGAATAAACCTCATCTTCTTCCTCCTCCTCCAACCATAAAGGTAAATCATGCTCTAGAGAAGGTTGAGTAGGAGGGTATAGGACTAACTACTTCGACATATGCCCATTCTTGATGGTCATATTCCCAACTCTGTAGTTAATGTAAGCATCGGTTCTGGCCAACCATGGCCTCCCAAGGATGAGAGGGTAACCAATAAGCTTAGCCTTAGGCTGGAGAACTAGAAAATCTGCAGGGTGCTCCCAGGAGTCAATGGATACGATCACATCCTCCACAATTCCCTCCGGGATGACTCTGGAATGGTTTGCAAGTTGTAGAAATGTTGTGGTCTTCCTCAATGACCTTGGAGGTTGAGCTTGAGCATGGTGTCCTTGGTCATCGCATTAATGGCAGCCCCAAGATCGATCAGAGTGTGTGGGACAATGGTGCCATTGATGTGCACATCTATTACAGGGCTTCCAGGGTCCAAATACTTTGGACATATTGCCTACCCCAGCATTAAGTGAAACAGTTGCCCAATGACATTAATGGTAGGGGCATTCCTTTTTCTTCTTCCTGGATGCTTGAGGCATTTCTCCTTAATCAACTTATTATAAATGGGAACATCTTTTATTGCTTGGAGAAGGGGGATCTTCACACATAGATTTTTCAATTCTCCCAGAAGTTCAGTTTCTTCTAGGGTAGGCTAGAGTGGTTGGGCTAATCTCTCAAGAAAGGGTGGATTCATTTTAAGGTTACTTTCCTCTCTTTCTTCCTCAACCTCCTTATGTGGAGAGGGAGGTTGGTTATCTGAGAGAATTCTCCCAAATCTTAGGTTGATATCCTGGATTTTTACAGCATAAGTTGGGTATGATGTCTCTCCATTGTATGCTTGTTGAGCCTAACTATTGTTCGGGTTCAGATTTGGTTGGGTAGGCATCTGGGGTTTCTTGGGTGGACCAGAGTGTAGAAGTTGTGGTTGGGTAGGTGGTGGAGGCAATAGAGCTGGAGCATTGTTGTATTGGGGCCTCCACCCCTAGTGTGGGGTATTCCACTGAGGTTGTGGCAGAACATAAGGTTGAAATGATTGGTTGGCTAGCTGGGAATGATATTGAGATGCATATGACCAAGGAGGGGGTGTAGACCATTAAGGATGAGTAGGTCGTCCCCAAGAAGGTATATTTGTGGTTTGGTTAGGGTTGTAATATGCATGGGATGACCCTTGAATACCCTGCTGGTATGGTCTAGGCCCAGGAGTTCTCCTTTGGTTGATGTAACAAAGTTCCTTAGTGACCTCTTCAACTCCTTGATATACAACTTTGAGTCCAGGTAAAGAAGGGCACTTGTCTGTGGAGTGGTTTTCTTCACAGATCGAGCAAATATCAATGTAGTTCAATGGGCATTCATTCCTAGGATGCCTCATGGTGCATCTAGGACAAAAGATGGCCAAGGCTCTCTCTGCTTCCTCTTGCTTCCTTTTGATATTCATGGTGTCCAATTGCAAGGCAAGGGTTTGCAACATCTCACTTTTGAAATCTTCCAGCATATTTCCAATTTCACCCTTGATGGATGAGTTGGAAGATGATGTACTAGCCATAGGTTAACTATTCCTACCCTTTTTCCTGGCTACCCTAGAATGGTTTCTAAAGACAGTCTTGATATCCTCATAGGGTAATTGGTAGACATCTCCTCTTGCTAACAAATGTAAGGTATCCAGAAGATCTTCCCTTACTCCTCTAAGGAGAACCAACGTTAGTGACTCTGGGTCAAGTGTGCACCTGGCCCTTTTGTAACTGAGCTGGTGTGCACCTAGCCCTTTTGTAACTGAGCTGGAATCTTTCTTTGTAGTCTTCTAAGGATTCATCCTGGCCCATGCTAATCCTGAAAATCTCTTCTTTAGTATCCTTTGACCTACAGTAGTCCCTATATTTGTTGTTAAAAGCCTCCTGCATCTGAGCCCAAGTTGTGATGCTAACTCCAGGTAAACTCATGAACCAACGCAATGCTACATCCTTAAGGGTAGATGGAAACAATTTTAACTTTTTCTCATCATCTGTATAGTCATAGGTTTAGCATATAATAGCAAACTCAAATAGAAAAGTGTTAGGGTCCTCTATGGTCAGGCCATGGAAATGAGGTAGAGAAAAGGGGCTTATATTCATCATCTTAGTGTCCCCATTGGTTTCCCTGATGGGGAAGGCACCCTTCAATTCTCTCTCTATTTCCTCTATCATTTCGGTTTTCAGCCATTGGTTCAGTAGGAATGGGCTCTTCTTCTTCTTCTTCCTCTAGAGGTTCTTCAAATATGTTAAGTTTCTCACCTAAAGGTTCCTCCAGTTCACAACCACCAAAGAAGAGAGAGAAGGTTGGCTATTGGATGCAGTGGCGGTATTTGGCAAGAATTTCCCTAAATTGTCCCCACTCCTACGAGGCATGAAAGGAAATGGTTTTGGGGCTTTTATAATATTTTTTTAGCAAGAAAGTACTTTGCAAAAATGAAATTGTTGATTTAATGAATCTACTGATAGAAGGAAACTACTTGTTGAATTGAAGTTCTACTTGCAGAATGGAAAGGAAAGCAGATAATGACAAATGAAAGAAAGGAAGCTACTAGATTACTTTTGCAAAAATAAACTAATGGCAGAAAATTGGAGACTAGAAATAGAATAAAAGAAAGTAGACTAGAAATAGAAGAAAAGAAAGAAGTACTCACATTCTACTGAGACACCTCCCCGATAACAACACCAAAAAGTGATGAGCGCCAGTACTGCAGCAAGGATACTACAACTCCTGGGCTACCAGCTTTACTTATCAACCCAGGGTTCATACAAACTTGGAGGTGATAGTGTTATATGCACAAGTAGAAGTGAAGGTCTTGCATGTTGTCACTTGTTCATTTGGTGAGAGACCCCAGGGGTTCCAAGCCAGATTTCTATAGAGTCAAAAGAAGCTTGATTCTTTGATGGAAGAAGAGAAAAACTATTCTAAGAGAGTGACTCTACTACAGTAATGAATAAAACAACATGAAATGCTAAATCACACCATATCCTAATTAACCATAGAAACAACGAAACTAAGAAGAATTGCTAAATCAACACTAACCTAACATTATTATATAATTTACAGAAGTAAAGAGCATCAAACCAAACTAATGTGTAAGCAAGGAGAATAAACTAAGTCTATTTTTTTGGTTTTTGTGTTTTGGTAAAATCAAGCACGCAAGGAGTCAAGCGGGAGAGCAAGCAAAGATTGAAATCAATGAAAGGAGGACGTAATAAAGCAGCAGTGCATGTGAACCGTTGGATCGATCAACGAACAGTAAAAATCGAAGATGAGCGGCAGAGATCTTATCGCGGGAGATTATGTGAAGAGATGGATGAACAAGACTAATCAGAAGATGGGTGGTGGAGATCTTATCATGGAAGGTTAAGTCAAGAGATGGACGAACAGGACTAACAGGAGATGAATGCCGGAGATCTTATCGCGGGAGGTTAAGTCAAGAGATGGACAAATAGGACTAATCAGAAGATGAGCGGCGAAGATCTTATCACAGAGTTGAAGTGAATAGATGGATGGATCACATCAAGTCACGTGGCAACAGAAGGGTAACAAATGTGCGAAATGAGGGAGTGGGTTTCCGTAGGCAGTAAGTAGTTTCTCACGCGCCCTCAAATTTGTAAGCTGAATTCCAAAATTTTACGTGATTAGCCTAACTGGGTGACATGTAGCACGAGAAAACCACTTTCCTTGATTTCCCTCAGGCAGATATCGGTCGTGCAAGAATCCGCATGAGATTGCGCAATAACCATTGGATCAAGCTAGACAGATCAACAGTGAAGATTTGGAGTGCATAAGGTCAAACGTTGAAATGAATACAAAGAAGCTATGCAACACGCAGTTGATGATGGTTGGTCAGGGTTGTTGTGAAAGGAAATCTACAGGTATAATCCTTGCTAACCTGCTAACTGAAATAAAGGCACAAATGGAAGCAAACTAAAACACAACCAATCTACACTACACTGTTGTAATGGAATGCAACCACTTAAGCAATGAACAATTAAACCATGAATCGATGCGTTACCCTACTATAATGGAAATGTATCTACTTAAGAAAATGAATGATAAACCATGAATCTATGCTAACATACATGTACAATAAAGAGGAGCCTTATCTACTAGGGTTGGGCCCTAACCCAAGAGCTTCAGCCCTCTAAGTTAACTCAGTGCTGACTCGAAACAAAACTCATTCTTATTATCAAAATAATGGATTACATCAAAAACTATCACAAGTCTTGCAGCTCGAAAATAGAGTAAAGTTTTACAATCAAAAGTATGAATCCTACTGAGGCCCTAGGCCCTTCTATTTATACCTCTGAAGTCTCCAACGAATTCCTTAAAATTAGGGAGGTTCAGCTCCAAAACTCGAGATAAATTGGTGCTTTGACTTTCACTTGCTTTGTTGCCTTCTAGTCCTCATGATTTGGCTGTTTGCACTTCGAGCTGATGGAGGAATATTCGAATGAAGAGGTAGTAAATGAGGAGGATTTACCTCCTATAATTCCTCTCCCTTCTCCCATTCGAATTTTGACTAAGGTCTTTGCCAAAATTCCTTGCTTTTATCCTTTAATCCTACATTAAATGCACATTAGACCACAAAGCAAAATATCCAACTCTAACTCATCTCATAAATAAAATATAATCAAAAGTATGCAATAAGTTGTGAGAATAGTTGGTTTGACTAAGCTAGGATGTGAATTAAGGCCCATATAATTACCCAATGATGAGGCTCATCACACCCAAGGTATCGCTAAAGGTTGATTCCAGGAATTGCCCAGGATCGATTTTGGGAATCGCTTAAAGTCGAATCTAGGAATCACCCAGTGTTGATTTCAAGAATTTCCCACAGTCGATTTTGGGAATCACCTAGGATCGATTTTAGGTAACGCCCAGGGTCGATTCCATAAATTGTCCTTGGGTGCCCATGGTCAGGGTCAATTCCAATAATTTCCTAGGGTCGATTATGATAATCGCCTAGTGACGATTCTGGGAATTGCCTAGGGTTGATTCTAGGAATCACCTAGGGTATCGCCCATGGTCGATTATAGGCCTAGGGCCACGGATGATTCCGATAATCGGTCAACAAAATTTCTAAGAATTTCCCAAGTTCGATTCCGGGAATCACCCTTGGGCACCTAGGGCTAGGTTCGATTCCAGGAATCGCCCAGGTTTGATTCGAGGAATCTCCCCTTGGTGCCCATGACTAGGGTCAATTCAGGGAATCACCCATAGTTTCCCAAGTTTTATTCCAGGAGTCACCCAAGCTTGATTCCAAGAATCACCCCAGGGCACCTAGGGCTAGGGCTGATTCTGAGAATCACCCCTGGGTACCTAAGGCCAAGATTGATTCCAGGAATCATTTAGGGTCAATTTTGGGAATCGCCCCTAGGAGCCCATGGACCCTAATCCGTGGGCCTAGGAGGGGACGGGTGAGGTGCCCCTGCCTAGGCCCAGACCTAGGGCTAAGGTCAATTCTTAGAATCACCTAAGTTCAATTTTTGGAATCGACAAGGATCAATTCCAAGAATTGTCGAAGGTCAATTACGTGAATTGGCTAGGGTATCGATTATGGGAATCGCCTAGGGTTGATTCTAGAAATCGCTCATCCTATTAAACTATGGTATCAATTCTGGGCCCAGGGCCAGGGTTGATTCCCAGAATTTCCTATGGTTGATTCCGGGAATAGCCCCTAGGCGCGGAGGGCCAGGGTTGATTCTAGGAATCACCCCTATTCACCTAGGACTAGGATTGATTTTGGGAATCGCCCCTGGGCACCCAGGGCCAATTCCAGGAATCACCCAAGGTCGATTCTAAATAGCCCCTATGCGCCTAGGGCCAGGGTTGATTTCAAAATTGTACCTAAGAACCTAGGGCCAAGGATGATTCAGGGAATCACCCCTGAGTGCCCTGGGCCAATTCCAGGAATCACACATGGTTGATTCCAGGAATCGCCAAGGGTTGATTCTGGGAATTGCCCTGGGCCGATTTTGGGAATTTCCCCTAGTTTCCCAGGGCTAGGGTCAATCCCACGAATCACCCATGTTTGATTCTAGGAATCGTCAAGGGTCTATTCTGGGAATCACCTAAGGTCAATTATAGGAATTGTCCCAGGGACCTAAGGCCAGGGTCAATTTCGGGAATTCCTAGGGGCGATTCTTGGAATTGACCTTGTCCAGGGCCAAGGCTAATTCTAGGAGGGTCAATTCCAAGAATCACCCAAGGTCAATTATGAGAATTGTCCATGGAAAATTTCCGGAATCGACCCTACCTAGGGGTGAGGGTGATTCTTGGGAATCGCCTAAGGTATCACCGAGGGTTGATTCCTGGAATCACCTCGGGTCAATTTCAAGAATCGCCCAAGGTCAATTCCCAGAATCACCCATGGTCGATTTCGGGAATCGCCCAGGGTATCGACCCATGGTATTGATTTTAGGCCCAGTGCTAGGATTGATTTTAGGAATCGCCCAAGTTTAATTCTGGGAATCACCCTTAAATTCCTAGGGTCAAGGTCGATTCTGAGATTCTCCCAGGGTTCATTTTGGGATTCTCCCCTGGGCACCAAGGGCCAAGGTGATTCCAGGAATCGCTCCTGAGCGCTGAGGATTGAATTCGGGATTCGCTTAGGGTTAATTTTGGGATTCGCCCAGGGTCAATTCTAAGAATCGTCCCTGAGCATTAAGGGCCAATGTCAATCTTAGGAATCCCTTAGGGTCAATTCCAGGAATTGCCAAGGGTCAATTCTGGGAATCGCATAGTGTCGATTCCATGAATCGACTAGTGTTGATTCCATGAATTGCCTAGAGTTGATTCCATGAATCGCCTAGGGTCAATTCCGGGAATTGCCTAAGATTGATTCTAGGAATCGTCCCTAGGCACATAGGGCTCGGGTTTATTCTTGGAATCACACAGGGTTAATTTCGAGAATCACCCAATGTTGATTCCGGATATCGCCCCTAGGTTCCTAGGGCTAGGGTCGATTCCAAGATTCGCCCTTGGGCACCAAGGGTCAATTTAAGGAATCACGAAGGGTCGTTTCTTGGAATCGCCCCTGAGCACTAAGCTAGTGTCAATTCTAGGAATCTCCCCTCAACACATAGGACCATGATCGATTCTGGGAATGGCCTATGGTCAATTATGTGAATCACCCGAGGTTGATTCTAGGAATCACCCCTCATAGCCAGGGCACATCGGCTGCAGGGCACCGCAGGGACACCTTGCCCGCTTCACCCAGGCTAGTGTCCCAGGAGACTTGGTCAATTTTTGTAATCATTCCTAGGCACCTGAGGACCCTAGGTCATGGGCCTGGGTGGGGGCATGCTAAGCACCTTTTCCTAGGCCTGCGGCCAGAGGCGTTGGGCGCCCATGGCCAATTTCAAGAATCAACCCTAGGAGCCCAAGGCCCTTAGGCACCCCCACTTAGGCCTACAGCCTTCAGTGCCCCGGGCCAATTCCCTGAATCAACCCTTGGCACACAGGGCCTCTGCATCGTGGGCTTGGGCGCTAGCTGACGAGATTCATAGACATCAAAGATCTATTAGAAGAGGAAAATAATCAAACTAAAGAAAAAAATATTATGAAAGAAGACAATAATGAAACCCTAGAAGATGATGAGCATCGATTATATGATATTATTGATTACATTTATGTTATGCTTGCAAATCAAGCTCATTTTTTGGAACTATTCAATAGTTATACTTGTAATGTTCTGACTTTGAGATTTTATGAAAAGAATAAGTATTCAATTATTGTTTTTACATTTTTAATATTTTTATTATGTGATTTTCACTTTGATTTTTATGTGAATCATTATTTTTTGAAAAAACTATGATGATTATTATTTTGACATAAAATTCATAAAATTATATATATATATCATATATATATATATATATATATATATATATATATATATATATATATATATATAATATATATATATATATATATATATATATATATATATATATATATAAAACTTCTTTTCTTAAAATTTCCCATAAAAATCATTTATTTGACATGTCATATTTAGCAAAACAGTCTCAAAATGTGTATTTTTTTGTTATATCTATATTCAAAATGTGTATTTATATGTCAAATGTTAAAAATTATTGCTTTTTAGTGACAATTATTTGATGTGAATTGAAATATTAATTAATGATGGATAAATATATAGAAAAACATAACTTTAAAATATATTATCCGAAAAAACAAAGATCTCACTACAAAAAAACAAATTGAAAAGAAACATAAAAAACACAAACCTAAAAAACACTTAAAAATAAATATCTCAAGGAAGAAGAAGGAGATGACAACTTCAAAAATTGTTAAATTTTAAAATAACTATCCACACTTAATACATTAGAAAATTAAAGTGTCGAAACTAAGTCTTCTACAAAAAGGGGTTGATGTTGCATCAACACTTTTCGAAATTAACATGAAAATCACTAACATTTTAAAAATAATGTTTATACTCGATACATAAAAAAATTGAAGTATCAAAAATATGCAAAAAAAAATGGTGTATTCCGAATCAACTCTTTTCAAAATTGGATGATTCTTTTCTACCTAAAAAAAAGGTACTCGGTACAGTTCCCATTTGATAGTTTACATTATTTTGTAGAAGGATTTGGAAGAGTGAGGTAGTGGAATCACATTATCACGATGAGATGAAATAAACCATGATACCAAAATCACGATGTCACAAAGAAGTGTGGGGTATTGTGATTCTAGGGAAAAAATGTTAGCAGTGACAAGAGGATCTATTCATAGAGATATGTAGAAATGTGCACTATAATTGCAAGAAAGAGGGTTTTGTTTGGTTAAGGTAAAGTCC
Source organism: Pinus taeda (assembly GCA_000404065.3). Taxonomy (NCBI): domain Eukaryota; kingdom Viridiplantae; phylum Streptophyta; class Pinopsida; order Pinales; family Pinaceae; genus Pinus; species Pinus taeda. Next base: position 106,554 of record APFE030339384.1, read on the forward strand.
ATCATTGTGATAGGGAGAATGCCGATAACCCAATGTAAGGGTTCGGCGTAACTTCACGCTATGGTGGGATTGGGGACTGATAAGGGCGACAACGATATGACTAAGTATGGAGCAGTATCCTGAATAAGGAAGTAATGAGGAAAGAGGAAGGAAGGGAGTGGAATGGAAAGGAGGAGAAGAAATTGAAAGAAAGGCTAACATAAATCTTAGGGAAGATGGAAGGCCCAAAGTCGTAAGATGAAAATATAGAGTATAAAGTGCCACAATCACAAGCAAATGAGGAAGGATGTGATGACTTACCAGACTCAGTGGTGAGGACTGCAGTAGTAGGCCATGACAAGCTTCATCCTCTCACGACAAGATCTAGAGCTCAAAATGCGCTATGAAAATTATAAGGGGGTTATCGCTAGTTATAATTTTTTGACAAGTGCAAGATAGTTGGTGCATTAAATGTGCATTCATGAGGAATTATTCGAGAGTAACAAAGTTAGTGCATCAAGTCATAAATTCACAAGTTAATATGTGATAGGTCTCATATTTGCAAATAAATATGCAATAACGGAATCACATTTGTGAAGGACCGTGTTGAATTAGGAGTTATCACAAGTATAATGACTAATAGTGCAATGAAATAAGTTATTTTGCGACATGATGAGTCAAGGATTAATAAATATTCATTCAATGCACTAAGTTATGTTACAATGCGACAAGATTTATTTTCAAAATTTTGACAGGTGCAATTAGACTTAGATAAAACTTTAAGACTTAGCCTTTGAGGGCCAAAAGTAGGTGAGTCCAAATTTTAGAGGAAGTAAAAAATTTGGGGTGGTTGTAGTAGCTACAATAAGCCAATACACAAATACTAGAATATCGATGATTTCCATATAACTATAAATCCTTGCAAAGCACCAATGGGTCAATAGGTTGGTGGAAATCTCATCATTCCACTTCATTTTTTGACATCTAATCATAGCCTACCACATGGAAAACATTGGCATGTCAGACATGTGGCACTGCCAACATGTATCTTGAGATATTGAGATATCAGGGACTTTCAAAAGCACGATCCCTCAAAATTATCTATATTTTGATATGAAACCTTATCCTTCCACATCGTCCTATAACATCCAATCACTTCTGGACATATGTAAATGGCCAACGTGTCCTCTGCTACATGGAATTTACTCACATGTGCCATGTTTCACTCATATTTGTATAACTGGCATGTCCAAAAATTCCAAATATAGGTGACACATGTTATACACATGGCATTTCCACATCATCATATCTGAAATCATCATGACATCACCCTCGAGACACTACCGATACTCTAATACTTCTTATATTCTAAGGTCGGTTGTTGATGCACCTAATCAATAAATTGTTTATTGTCCAATGATGGTCTATCTAATAGAGCCATGCCATATCGAGGATTTTCTCAATGCATTCCCAAGATTCCTTTGAGTTTTGTTATCTAATAAGCTCTGTATAGCTAGCTCTCGGTACTAGCTCTTGTTGGTCCATGTGATTAGCCTGTCTAAGGTTGAGACCCTTGAACTCTAAATTTCACAAGGTAAATCCAAAACTTCTACCCAAGTTACTTCCAATCTCTTCATCCTTTTTCCAAGGCCAATACAATTCTCTAACTTTAACCAAGCATGCTTCAACTTATTCATCTCCATAGACAACTATATCCTTAATCTTCCATTCATCATACAAGCCTTATGTCCTAGCTATAATATGCATAGTGACTTAGCATGGAGGCATTCACAAACATCAAATAAATGTGTATCGAACTATTACAATCTAAACTAGCCATTCCATTTATGAGCATAAAACACATAAAATTCTCATTTAACATAAGAGAAAGGCTTCCATTGAATATGGAATCCATATATATACGGAAATGCAAAGTAACATCAAAGTGAACTATGTTATATCTCAGTTCTCTATTCGTTTTCATTTCAACATAACATTAAATATGACTATAAAATAGCTTTCAGCCTACTCATCCATACATACATAGTGTTGATCTCCGGTTTTGTGCCTATCACTACAAGTTTTTCATCCCTATTTAGGTCTTTTTGGTATCCCCAAACCCGCTTACTTGCTATTCTGCTATCCTAATCACTGTTCCAATCTCTATTTTGAGGTAAAGTCTTTTATGATTATATTTTGATATTTATTGGTGAAATTTAGTAGATATAAGTAGCGACTCCTTAAACTAACTTATTATTATGATCAAGGTGTAAATCTTCCAGAGATGTGCAGGTATGACAGCAGGAAGCAACAGGCAGTGAACTAAGAGCTATCTTAAGTTTGGTACCTAACTGCATGTTTCCAGATGGAAAGACTACTAAGGGTCTGTGATTATCCTCGCTGACTGGAATAAACACTAAGTTTGGGATCGGTTACAGGTTGTTGAATCAATATGGACCAGTTATCCACTCTGAAGGAGTAAATTAGTTGGACTGTTACGATTTACCATTTTTAGTGCAGTCGTTTAAACTTAATTAAAAGCCTATAAAAGGCTGTGATGTAATATGATAAGCTAGCGCTCAAACATTGAAGTATTTTCCATGTATTCCATAACTCGTTTTTAATCAAAGATATCGAAATGATTTTTCTTTGATTTTGGGATTAAGCGTTTGATGGATTTCTGATGATAGCTAGTTGATTGTGTTCAAGATCTCTCCTTTACTGTAAGTTAATCTAACTCCCAGGTGTGGCCAGACCCACCCATCTGGGTTAGCTTTGTATATTGCATGATAGTAACACTGTGTGACTAGTTACAATTTGTTTTTCCTTCACTACGAATTGGTTTGGTTTGCTTGCTACATGCGAACTGTCTTAATTTGGTTGTTTATTGAATGTATATGCGTTGATGTTTCTTTAAACCCTTTGTTTCCATAATCCGTAATTGAATTTCTATGTAATCCTCACTTTGATTTCATAATAGTGTTATGCTTGCTATGGTATTGATTTATAATCTATAGAGGAGTACTGCATGGTCATCTAATGAATGAAACGAATTGTTTATACATTGAGAGTGCTGAGATTAATTTGATATTTAACTCTATTTAGTGATCAGGGACGAATGGATTCGAACTAATTAGAATGAGATTTGTTTGTCCACCAAACTATTCTTCGTTCCTCTAAGGAACTGGATCGAATTGACTCTCTATTTGAATTTTTTTATAGGCAATACAACATAAGGGAATCCTCGTTGATTGTTTAAACGTTGTAATACCCTCGATTTAGTTTCGAGCTGCTTGGATTCAGATTGCTTTCATGAGTATTGGGTGATTTACTATTGTTTAGCCCTGTTTCATTTGGTAAATAGACTCTTGAATTGAGTAGTAGAATTCATGGATTGAACGTAGAATACAAATGAGTGCTTTGGATGATTAGTTGTTAAATGTGAATTAATTAGTTTAGAGTAGATAAATGATTCCCATGTTTTGTTTGTTGGTTGATTTTGTTAGTTTAGTTAGATAAAGGATTTCCCCTATTTTGTGTGAGGATCGATTCTATTAGTTGTCTAGATAAATGATTTCCCCTGCTTTGTGAAGTGATTGATTACATTTCTCAGAAGTTAGATATCAATTAAGATTTTAACAGTAGTACATTGGCTCCAAGTAAGGTTATTTTCAAGTAAGGATTGATGTGATTATAGAATGGTTTAGAGTATAGTTTCTCTGAAGTTGTTTGATTGGATCGCTATGTATCGAGTAGGTTAGATGCTTGAAGTTGTTTTCATCATTATGATTAATTAAGACTTGTAAGTGGTTTGATTGCAGATACAAATTGAGTTAGCAAGTTATAGAGTGAAATAGAGTGATTGTTCAGTTTAGTACTTAACTTCTGAAATCCTTGTTAGTAGGGTAACAAGCCATTAGGTACAGATTTCTATTAGTACAGATTTCTTGAGGATTAAATAGATATTACAAGTAGAAGAGCTTTGTTTGTTTTGAGTATAAACTGGAAGAGCTAGAACCAACATTTGAGTATTTGGTTGATTGAGTCTTGTGATTAGTAGTTCGTTTTCATTTAAGATCAGTCATAAATAGTTTGGTAGCTTGATTAGGTTCATACTTGAATACTAGGTAGAATTTGTGAATATTTCCAAGATCTCTAGGTTAAATTTGATTGTTGGGTCTTCTTTTGACAGCTAAATGTTTGCAAGTGTTAATGTGTTTATTACTCCACGAATTGTTATAAGGAAATGTTAAAACTCTAATTTAGCCCTAAACTAAGGAAGTGCAAGGCAACTTGTGCTTATGAACCCCAAGTTGAAATTAATATTAGGAGGTTCAATTTGACAATTCAATCTCTCAACATTTTGGCATCATTGCCGGGGAAGTTGTCATTTCTTATTCAAATAACCATTATCATTTGAGTTTCAAGATCTTGCAGGACTGTCAGAGGGTGTAGAGAGTATCGTAAGACATGAGTGAGGAGCCACGCATCCACTTTTGTTGGGGTTGCTCCAAAGTCTGACCGATCACTACTTGTCCTTGAATTTTTTTTTGCTTCATCATTATGCGTAGGAGTGCAAGTAGACCTAGGGATAGTAAGGGTAGATTTATTTTTAGTTCTAGATTTCCTTCAAATTTTGGATCAGTTAATATACCCATTCTCAACACTGCTAATTGATATGCAGGACTAAGACAAGGAGGAGGAATTGTTTATGCTAATGTGGTTTCGGATCAGGAATTTCTAGATCAAGGAGAAAAGATCATTCAACAAATTGTCTTTGAGAACCCTGTAGATGAACAAGTAGAACAAAAGGACCTCTTGGATGAGCAATAAACCAACATCAACTGTGTTCCAATATCCCCGGTCCACTCCATAATCAGCAAACCCCAGCGGGTTCCGGTCGCAGAAATGGATCACCTAGATGGAGAGGACAGACACAATGAAGAACATCAAGAAGAGGGAGAAGGTCCTCAATGCAATGGGAATCTATTTAGAGGAGGAAACCATGAAGATGAGGAAGAAGTCACCTTTGGATTCCCTATCTTAGATGTGACACGTGACATCACAATGAAAATCATTCCAATGGCATCTCTCCCATTGTTCTACGGTAAATCATCTCAATATCCTGATGCCTTTCTTTTTGAATTCGATATTCTATGTCGTAGTTATAATTATTATGATGATGCTCATAAACTCAAATTGTTTCCCACCACATTAAAAGATGCAACCCTTAGGTGCTTCATGAGTTTAGGGCAACACACTATATACACATGAGATCATTTTTTCTTAAAAAGTATCAAGACTTTTGTAAGAGTACGGACATCAATGATATCCTTAGGATGCAGCAAAATGAAGACGAAAATCTAGAAGAGTATCTTGAATGGTTCCTATACAACTTCCACAAATACTGTGGGTCCAACCTAGATGAAAAGATTATCAGAACTGTTTTCCTAAAAGGGCTGAGAGATGATTGTATTGAAACCTTAAACCTACTCAGTGGCGGAGACATTTATAAAAAGAAATTTGCTAAAGTCATTGAGCTGTGTCACCCCTATTCTAGAAGACAAGCCAAAGTAGGTAAAAAGCTTCGGGAACTTAGAGACAATTCTAAAGACTATGTGCAAAATAAAACTACGGGTAATGTTGTTACAAGAGTCGAGCTAGGGAACCTATTAGAAAATTTTAAAACTAATACCTTGAACACAATTACTGACCAGCTAGACACCATGAAAGTTAAAAAAAATGCAGGAAGCCGAGAAGGTAGCCATGGCAGTCTTTTGTTCCAAGTGTAGGCATAAACATGCAGAAAGGGAGTGTTTGTTAAACACCATTGAGGTCTGTGGAATCTGTACCTTAGAACACCCGACCGAGAAGTGCCCATCACTTCCTAGCTTACAAGCCATGTACAAGGTCAATGCTGAAACCATCGACCAATCACAAGCAACCAAAAGACCCACCTGGAGAGGCCAAAGTCAGAATGTGTTTCCAGATCCAAATCTTCAAAGTTATAGCTAGACTCAGCCATGGACCTTTCTTGCATCCTACCCTCCTTGGGTTGCTCAGTAATTGCAAAATATTGCCTGCAGCCAGAATTGGAGGTCAAACCCTTATGCCAACAACTATCAACCTGTTATAGACATTTTTGGGCACTTCAACCCCAATCACAAATTTCCATAAAATGAGGGCTCCTAAGTCCCTAAAAGTGTTGCTTCACTACCTAAAGGAACAAGGTCAATTGATTACATCATCTCCCAGAAGTTCTCCACTAAAAACTGCTCATAAATGGTCAAA
>APFE030339390.1:26540-51110 GCA_000404065.3 Pinus taeda
ATGGAACCGAGGTGATATTTCGATCAGATGGGTGTAGTGTTCGTGATCTTGATATAGGAGAAACAGTTATCAAAGGCAAAAGAACTCCAAATAATCTATACATATTTGAAGAAGGAGAACAACAATGTTATTTAAGCAAGAACAATGAACACTGGTTATGGCATCGGAGGTTGGGGCATCTAAGCTTTTCACAAATAAGGAAAGCATGCAAGTATCAGGCAATTCGTGATCTTCCAGACATCAAAATTCCAGACAACACCATATGCAAATCATGTTAGTTCGGGAAGCAAACCAGAACTAACTTCCCTGAGAAGGAAGGATCAGCCAGCAGGCCTCTTGAGCTAGTTCATATAGATGTATGCAGTCCATTCAGGACAAGGTCACCTCGAGAAGAAGAATACCTTATATTATTCATTGACGACTTCTCTAGGATGGTTTGGTTAGGACTTATGAAGCAAAAGGACGAAGCATTCGAAAAATTCAAACCCTTCAAAGCCTTGGTTGAGAATGAATCAGATTACAAAATTAAGTGGCTCAGGTCCGACAGACGTGGGGAGTTTACCTCAAATGAATTTTTCAACTTCTGTGAAGAACATGGAATAAGAAGGGAATTCTCAATAGCTTGGACTCCTCAGCAAAATGGAGTTGTGGAAAGGATGAACAGAACAGTCCAACAAATGGCTCATGCTATGCTTGATGAATTTGGTACTCCCGCAACCTTCTGGGGTGAAGCTGCATTTGCTGCGGTTGTTATTCTCAACAAAACAAATGTCCGAGTGAACAACACTCAAACTCCTCATGAGCTCTGGTATGGTGAGACTCCTTCGGTAAAGCATTTCAAAATATTTGGGAGCAAATGCTATATTAAGAATACTGATGAACAACTTGGCAAACTTGAACCCAGAGCAGATGAAGGCATTCTTCTTGGTTATTCCCCCTACAGCAAAGCATATAAGTGTTATAATAAAAGACTTGGAAGAATTGTTGACAGCATTGATGTAGTGGTTGATGAAAAAGGATACATCCCTAGGCAAGTAAATCATTAAGATATCGAAGAGGATGAAGACTACTCTCCAAATCAGACTAATGATGAAGAAGAATCCTATGAAGAAGAAACCCATGAGGAGCCAGAGGAACAAATAAGGATAGAAGAGAAGACTCCTTCCAGGTATGTTCAAAAGAATCATCCAGAATCACAAATTGTGGGGCAAAAGGAGGCAGGTGTTCAAACAAGAAGAACAGTTGCAGAAGCCTCAAGCTATTTGGCATTGCTCTCCTCCACTAAACCACACAATGTAAAAGAGGCATGCAAAGATGAATGCTGGGTCAAGACAATGGATGAAGAACTTGAGCAGATTGAAAATAACAACACTTGGGAGTTGGTTCCTAGACCAAAAGATAAGAATGTCATAGGGACATAATGGATCTTCAAGAACAAGTTGAATGAAAATGGGGATGTTATTAGAAACAAGGCCAGACTTGTTTGTAAAGGGTATGCTCAACAAGAAGGAATAGACTTTGAAGAAACTTTTGCTCTTGTTGCTAGACTTGAGGCCATTCGAATGTTCCTTGCTCTCTCAAGCTTTCAAAAGTTCAAAGTTTTTCAAATGGACGTGAAATCAACCATTCTGAATGTGGACTTAGAAGAAGAAGTATACATTGAGCAACTAGATGGTTTCATCCTTGGGAATGATCCAAATCTTTTATGCAGACTAAAAAAGGCTCTCTATGGTCTTAAACAGGCTCCAAGGGCTTGGTACTATCGATTGGACAAATATCTTCATCAACAAGTTTTTTCAAAAGGATCAACAGATAGCAATCTTTATATAAAAATTGAAAATGACAAATTGCTAATACTTGTTGTGTGTGTAGATGACATTATCTTTGGCAGCAATGAAGAAGCTATGAGTCAAAGCTTTGCCTTGGTGATGCAGAAAGAATTTGAAATGTCTTTTCTTGGAGAACTGACGTACTGTCTTGGATTGCAAATCCAACAAAATGAAGGTGGGATATTTTTGTCTCAAACCAAGTATCTCAAGCAGATTTTGAAGAAACATGGCATGGAAGATGCAAAACCAGTATGTACCCCCATGGTCACACGATGCAACCTCAGTGAAAATGATGAATCAGCAGCAGTGCATCAACCAACCTACAGGTCTATGATTGGAAGTCTACTTTATTTGACAGGTACCCGACCAGACATCATGCATGCAGTGGGAATAGTTGAAGATTTTAGGCAAATCCTAAGGAAACTCATCTTCAGGCAGTGAAGAGAATCTTTAAGTACCTTCAAGGAACTCAAAACTATGGCTTATGGTATCCTAGAGATACAGATCTCACACGTCATGCTTATATAGATGCAGATTGGGCCAGAAGCGTGGATGACAGGAAGAGCACAAGTGGTGGTGCATTCTTTATGGGTCCCAGATTAGTATCTTGGTTCGGCAAGAAACAGAGTTCGATTTCTTTATCTACAGCTGAAGCGGAATATGTGGCTGTTGCATCTTGCTGCACTCAACTCCTTTGGATGATGCAGACCTTGCAAGATTTCCAAATCACTTGTACACCACCTATTTCCATCCTATGTGATAATACAAGTGCAATCAACATCTCAAAAAACCTAGTCATGCATTCAAATACCAAGCACATACCAATCAAGTATCATTTTCTCTGGGAACAAGTGTTGGAACAAAAGGTCAAATTGGAGTATGTTCCTTCTAAGGAACAAGTTGTTGACATTCTCACCAAACCACTGCCCAGGGAAACTTTTGAATATCTCAGACAGAAGCTAGGAGTAGTTGATGTATCATCTTGCTGTTAAATCTTGTCTCTTTCAGAGAAAAATGGGTGTACGCGTGTTGGTTGAGGAGGAACAATGTACATACGTGGTTTTGTGCAGAGAAAGTCGCGTATATGGAGGCTTGATGGATATCAGAAGGAGCAGGGTCTGGTTGAAGATATTCTGATGTGGGTCTGATAGAGACCATCCGGCACAGGTTCAGGGGGAGAAAATAATCTTCTAATAATGTATTGTTGGCATTATCTTAGAAGATTTTGGTTCTAGTTCATAGCTGTTGTTGATTTCAGGTGGAACAGAGGCAGGGGGAGAACAGAAGGAAATCTTGGCTGCTGATCTAATGGTGATTGACAGTTGCTGCTATCTGTTGTTGGTGACTTTCATAAGTCTTGTTTTAAATAATTCGTCTCTATGTAATGTATCTTTTTCTTATATGGTGTCAAGGTCATGTAACGGCCTATATTGGTTTCCCCACTATGCCTAGGATGATGATGTAATGTATTTGGTCATCATATATAAATATTTGATGTATTCCCACTTGGTTGGGTGGATGATCCCCACTTGGTTGGGTGATGGATGTATGGAGTGAGTCTTTTGGTGATAGGAAGGTCTTTTATGATGCACAAGTCTTGGTTCTTCTTGAAGAACATCTTTTTTGTAGATCTTGCCTACAGTTAGGGGGAGTATTGTTAGCACAACAGGACAGATATTTCAGCATGTACTCAGCCCTTTGCCCTTGATGACAAAGGGGGAGAATGATCTTGAGGATCTAGGTGTTGCCATCAAGTCCAAAGGGGGAGATTGTTGGCATTATGGCACAGGTTTGGAGCTATGGCATAGGTGTTGTCCTTGATGGCAACTCATCTTGGTGACAGATCTCAGTTTAGGCACCCAGAAAGAAGAAAAAGTCATATATGCCGGTTCATCTAGACGAAGACGTGTATACACGCGGGTTATACGTTACAAAAACACGTATATGTTGGGGAACTTACTTTTGGTCCAAGGTGGTTAGTTCTTGGGATTTGAACATGTTGTTTTGGACCATGCCATCTCATCAGATGTGTTGATCCCTAGTTTTTGGGTTCATGGTATTGAAAGGTTATGGTTTTGGACCATGGTATTGTGGAAGGACTAAGACTATAAAAGAGGAAGGAGATCTTGTGGCAAACCATTATCTGAATAATTATTGAATATTTGATAAAGGGCTAGAGCTAGTATATTGGTAATTGGGTATGATGCAGATCTAGATCTGAATAAAGGAGGAACCTTAGCTCAAAAGGGATAAGTTCTATTCATGGGTCATAATCTTTAAGATTGAATGATAGTATCTTTGTATGATTTTGATCTGCTAGATGTGGCGCTTGCTTGATCTATAAGTCTGATAATCTAGGTTAATTAGTGATTGAATATCTGAAAGAGTGAATTATCCTTTATAGATATGTACGCAGGCTCAGTGAAGCGAAGGTGCGTATACACGTAGTTTCAGTAAAGTCAAGATGCGTATACACAGGTTGTTCCATACGCAAAAGCATATGCACGCTAGTTTTAGGCTGTTGAAATAGCGTATATACTCTAAATTGTCATTTAGCTGCTTTTGTATATTGTTGTTGTGTTCTGGGTTCTATTTTCTGGTATGTGGTTTCTGGTACTCTGTTTTGGGTACAACTGTCAGAGAAGTATCTACTTGATTCAGACCTAATTGATGAAAAGGAGATTGGTTGATGAAGAAATTCTTGATGATTGATTGATGTTCATGGATGCAGTTTGAAAATTTATGAAACGTGGTCCCTGGAAGAAAGAGAAGGTTGTAGCCTTCGTAGGCCAGCACCTACGTACTAGTATCTTGGCTAGTACAAGAGCTAAAGGGGGTTGTAGCTCCCTTCCAGGTGAAGCTGGAGAACGAGAGAGGGTTGTAGCTCTCTACAGGTTGCAGCCTGCGTACTGGTAAAGGACTTGCAGCCAGTACATGTAAAAGAAGTCTAATTAAAGAAAGATAGAGATGAATTGCAACAGGTGGTTTTCACCCACCATTGGTTTCCACCTTATATCTTGTGTTCTGTGGTTGTTGATTGTCTTCTGCTCGTTTTACTTTGTCTCTGGTACCGGTTATTTAGATTCTGCATCCACAGATTAACCAATCATCATTCAGAAAGATAAAAGTAAATTAAATGGTTTTCTTTGTATACGCGGGTTTCCTCTGAATAATTACATATATACGCGGGTTTAACTATTTGGAATTAGCTATACAATTGTTTGAAAAAAGGAATTTTGACTTATTAATACTTGATTCACCCCCCCCCCCCCCCCCCCAGTATTATTTCCAACATGGCCATATGTGTATTGGGAACAAAATTTTATAAAACCAAATTATATATATATATATATTCATTGTTTCTGTATTTCTATTATACTTTCAATGATGTGATGTGTATTGAAATTTCTTTACATTCGTTGTAAATGTCTATCTAAAACATGATTTGAAAGTGCATCTGTCAATGTATTTATATTATAGAAATGTGTTCATATTGTATGAAATCGAAATGTCTTTCTAGAAGGTGAATCCTTAAAAACAAACGCAATATGGTGGGACTTCTAGCCAAATAAAAATTAGTAAGTTGTAGTACCATGAGTTGTGAGTCAACTCTGATGACTAAATGAAGAATACCATGTTAAATAGAATCAGACAGTATCTCAACCAATGTGCAATACTCAACAATGTTGTTAGTAGAGTGACCAATACAAATCCCTTACACACTCACTAACTCACCATTTGGAGAAAAGATAGCCCACACTGTGAACCAAACATAAAAGGAATCAACAAAAACCTTAGGAAAATATAAAGAGGCACACCACAAACATAATCAACACACCTATAGACAATATGTACACAATGTACTATGCATGAGATCAAGCATAGTATTTTTAGGTATAGCCCATTCCTAGGATGTGCTAGTGGAATTCCATCAAAATTGACTAACTCATAGGCCCATTTTGCAAGGACACACTTAACAATATATGGACCTGACCATATAGGTTGGAACTTTTCTGAGCCTAACTTATCAGATTCTTGGTCATATAAAAGAATAAGGTCTCCTTCTGAGAAGACATGAGGCTTGATACTTTTGTCATATTGTGCCTTGATACATCTTTTATGAGCTTCATTAGCTATAGCGTCATTGCATCGTGTCTCACCTAATCGGGTCGGATGTAAAAGATGTTCCTCTTCTATAGAAGTAGCAAGAAGAAGTTCAAAAGCTATTTTCAGTGACGGAATCTCACATTCGATTGGAAGGATTGCCTCAATACCTTAAACCAACTGAAAGGGTGTAAATATGGTAGCATTCCTTACTGCAGTTCGGTATGCCCACAAGGTAACATAAAGGAGAAAAATCCAGCCTAATTTATGGAGCCCTACCATACAAAGAAGCATAGATTTGAGAACTTTATTGATAGCCTCAACCTGTCCATTAACCCGAGTATTGTAGGGAGTGGAACTTTCATGGGAAAGTCCCAACATAGCAATTAGTTCGGTCATCATATGATGCCATAAATGCTTTTTGTGATTTGTAACTATGGCTTGCGGAAAACCAAACCATGCAATCACGTGATTCAAAAACTGTTATATACCTAGGGGGGATAATATGGGGTACCAAGGGAGGTACCCAAGGTAATAATGTAATAATGGGATGGGCCATAGTAATAAATAAGGTGGTTAACTGGTATCATGTAAGGGACCACAAGTAGTTAGTAATAATGTAATGGGCCCATGGTATTAGTTTGATGATATGAGGGAACCATGGTAATGACCCATGGTATTGTATGTATGAGGCCTATATAGAGCCTAGAGACTCCACATGGAGGGACGTGAAGGAACTGTCAAGGATTATTGTATGTACAAGAATATGGTTTGTGGAGTGTTCTCCTTCCTTAAGGAGTGAATGTATGGTGTTGCCCTACCTTAAGGGTTTGATATTAATAAAGTGAAGTATTTCTATCTATTTCAATTTTATTATTTTTGGGTTTATTTCTATTATCTTATATTTTCATATCAGATCTATAACAAGTGGTATCAGAGCACTTTCCTGCGCAAAAAAGTGGAGAAATTTTTTTATTTTTATTTTTGCAGGTTTTCGGGGGTGGCGAGTTTGTAGATCAGATCTGTACATTTTGGTGCAATATCTGCAAAACCTAATTGCAGATCTAGATTCTATGTGAAAGAATACTCGATTTCAAAAAGAAAATTGGTCGAATTAGAGTCCGGATGAAGGAGATATTGTTGATCTAAAAATCAGTGGTGTTATAGACAATTTTTCGGGGCAGCGAGTTTGTGGCATAGATCTGGATGTCCTGGTGCAAGATCTACAAAATATGATTGTAGATCATAATTATTTGTGAAAAAATACCCGATTTCAAAAAAACAATCAGTTGAATTGGAGTCTGGATGAGGGAGATATCGCTGATTTAAAATTAGCTCTTTTTTTTAGAATTTTTGGGTGACGACGGGAGAGTTGCAGCGCAGATATGAAATTCCAGTCCCTAGATCAAGATTTCTATCACATGGGCAAATGCAGAATGATTGTTCCATTTCCAAAAACAGGTCTTAATAGGGATTTTGAGAAATATTGACGGAATTGTGGCCATTTCAAATTATATCTTTCAGGGCATCAAACACTTTCTAAGTAGCATTATCCCAATGGAAGGGAACCCATTTCTTAAGCAAGTGAGTGAATCCTTTGGTCAAATTAGCGTAATTCAAGACAAATCATCGTAAGAAGTTAGCTTTCCCTTGATGTCCTTGAAGTTGAATGAGTGAAGAAGTTGTAGGAAAGTCGATGATTTCCTGTACTTTTAGAAGATTGATACGAATTATGTGTTTTGAAATAACAAAACCGACAAGTTGACCAGAACTAAAGCATAACACACATTTATGTGATTAAGTCAAATATTATATTGTCTATACTATAAGACAATGGTCCTCAGATGCATCGGGTGATCATTCTAATACTTAGAGTGAGCAAGGAGATCGTTGAAATAGGGTTGCATGATATGTTTAATATCATGAAAATCGTAATCCATTTCCCGTTGAAACGTGGCCCCAAAGTTCTTCAGACCAAATGGGAGTTTCCAGTGGGAAAATGTACCCCAGGGAAAACTAAATATAGTCTTAGGTCAATCTTCTGGGAGAATGTTAATTTGATTATATCCAGAGAAACCATCCATGAACAAATAGATTTCACAACTAGCAAAATCATCAACAATTTGGTTGATGAAGGGGGTCAGGTAATGTTCCTTCAGAAAAATGTGGTTCACATCCCTATAATCGATGCATGCATGGATTTTCCCCTGTTTCTTCATGACAAGGAAAATATTTGGCACACAATCAGTGAGAAGAATGAAGTAGATGAAACCAACACAAAGGAGTTTTTCAACTTCACTCTTTATCGTGGCAACCTTCTTTGGATGGACCAGATGACGACATTGCTAGATTGGTTTAGCATCATGATATGTTTTAATCTTGTGCACTACTATATTTGGGTCGATAACTAGAATTTCCTCATAAGTCTACGAAAAGACATCACGAAACTCCTGAAATAGGGCTTTATAGGTCTCCATCTTGAATGGAGAGAAAAATCCACTTATGTGTAGATTTTCGACAATACCCGATTTAACATAAATATCAAGAGGTGTCATCTCTTAGATATTCGAGAGTATCTTCTTGGAATCAACTTCGTGGATAGAAACGGAACTCATAAAAGACTCAAAAAATTTGGTTAGATACACATCACTGAGATTATCCTCAATGGAATCTGGTAAGGACGAATGATGGTGATGATCATCCCATGACGCATTGTTTGGCATCATGATCTCCATGATGCTCTCATCAGTAAATAATACAAGAGAGAATGGATCAGGATACGTGTCATAATCCAATGATCGATCAATCCAATTGATAGAAGAGAAGGTGTGAGCTGCACAAGCCAAATAGATAGCTTCATATTCAAGTTCAATAGGGCTAAGCAACATTCGGTGGCCAACACTATGGATGTTAGTTTCATTCAGTAAAATCCATGGATCAATTTAGATAGTAGAAGATCATATCATATTGATATAAGAAATCGAATATGAGTTGTTGAGAAGAGGAGAAAGTGAAAATGTTCCCATGACCGAGGAATCCTTCAACAATCCAACCCCGGCATGTTGATAAGAATGTAGAGTTTCCTCTACAAGTGGGACGTTTCTAGTAACATGAGAACTGTGGGCAAAAAAGGTGAGTTGTTCAATGGCCACAATTATGCCCTTATGAGGAAAGGCGATCAAATGGAAATAAGTCAAAATGACTACGGTCATGGTGTAAACTCACGTATGATCCAATAGAAAATTATAATCAAGAGGTTCATCAATAAATTCCACTTCTATGGATATAGTTTTGCCCCCTAATTCTACTTGTAAGGAATTCATAATATCACAAGGCTTATATTGTCTCCCATCAAAAGCCTTCAATGTGGTCGTTGACTGACTCAATTGAGGCGAATCAATCTCTTTCTAGCAAGACATAAACATAATACAGGTCGAGGCTCCCTCGTTCATAATAGAATGATGAATGTTCTTACCATGGATGACAACCTAAATGATATAGGCCAATTGAGATGGAAGGTAAGGGGTATAGTTTTCATGCTTGAAAACAAATAGGTTGGAATTTGAAGGATCCACACATATGATAGATGAAAGTAAAGCCTTTTAATGGAAGGCGAATTTTTGCAACACCTCAAGGGTTGACATAGCTGATGGATACTGAGCCAAGTGCTCAACTACGTTATAATTTTGAGCATCCATAGCACAAGGGTTGAAAGAAGACTTATGAATAATACCCTTCAAAGGCTTAATAGTTAACTGTGTAGGAATCATGGGCGGCGGAGGATCGGATGGAGGTAATGCCGAACTGGAAAGTTTATCAGTAGTTTTAACATTCTGAGGATTTTCATTACCATTGTCCTTGTTTCGAGTAGCCACCATAACATCAGATTTATTCTTCATGGAGGAGAGCAGTAAAAATGTGTTAGAGGAAGATAGGCCCCGAAAAACCATATGGGTCTCCTAATTGGGAAATAGGTTAGTCAACATAGCATGAGAAATGGAGGATTTCAGAAACTTGTTTACTTTTGCATGGTGAGGATAGTCACGAGTAAATTGCTCCTTGCTTCAAATCAAGCATGGGTATCAAGGCTTTCATTTCTCATCAGAGTATTGGTTTGTTTGTTTATCTTTCTATGAATAATATTTCCTATTTTTAGCTTTTCCTTTCTTCTTTATTCCTAGTTGATGTTGATATTTTCTTTAGTAGATGAATGACATTTCTCACAGAAGAAGAAGCTGCAAGAGGATTGGACGAAGAGTTTTGGGCAAAAGTAGTGAGAGCAACACAATATGGTTTTCTCACCGTATGCAAATTGGTAGAACCAATGATGCCATCAGTAGCATGATATTCTTTACTAGCAGTGGAAGGAACATCATTGGAAGGTCTCAAGGCATCTGGTATCTTTTCATAGAGTGTGCTATATTGGGTATAGGTGAGGTCCAAATACTGAGCATGAGAAATTACTTGCTCTTCAGTCACGACTCCACCTTTAGCTACATACTTTGTGATAGATGGCAACATGGGTTTAATAAACCATTCTGCTAGCAATTGATCCGTAACATAGGTCTTAACTAACTAGTGATGACACTGCCACTCATGAATGTGATATAAAATGTGAGTGGCTTTAGCTTGTTTAAATTTGGTCAGAATTTTCGTTCCAGTTTCATTTCGAATGGGAAACTGGAGATGCATAAGGAAGGTGGCAACCAAGGAACTGAAATCATGAAATGGAGCTCTAGGTAACTCAGTGTACCATTTAGTTTCGGTACTTGTAAGAGTATGTTGGAAAAGACATAACTGTATGGAATCAAGATTCAAGGAGTTCGGAGAACACCACAGATGATACATCATGACATGGATTGACAGGTCTTCTCCTAGATTCCCCTTGAATTTATGGATATTAGATGGAAATTTGGTGGGAATTATCAGCCACCAAGGTGAATGAGTGATGGGATTGTTGGTAAGCCAAGTCAAATTTGGAAATTCGAGAGTCGCTACAAAAGGTAATTGTTGGTTAAAATATGGTGGAGGATAGTCTATATAATAAGGAATAGCCTGAGCAACAAGTACTTGCTTTCCCAGATAAGGAGGGTTTTGATAAAGAAGAACCTAAGCACCAAAATAAGGAGGATTATGGTAACCAGCATTCGCTTAACCTTGTTGACTAGCTCTAGGATAACCCTGCAAAGGATGGAATGGTTTGTTTGGATATGTTGGCCTTGAAAAGTCACTTGAGGAACACCCTGACAAGGTCTATACTGTTGCCCTGTAGGATTTTGCATCATCCCAAAATAAGGTGGGTTTGATTGGGGTTGTGCCATACTATACACATTCTATCCTACCATAATTTGAGGAGTACTTTTTCGAAGCAGTTGAGACTGTAAGGTACTTTGTAAAGGCTGGGTAAGTGGAGCCTCATGGGTGCCAAATATTGCTGGAATAGGTTGAGATGAAACGAAAGCCCTCGTAAAGGTTGACCTACATGTATTTGAACTTGTTGAGGTACAGATGGAAGGGTAGGAATTTGAGATGAAGATGACATAGGTTGAGGATTCACAATTGGTCCCAAAATGAACTAGGTTGGATGGGAAAAGTAGGTTTCTAAACACTGGAAACCATCCCAAGATAATGAGGATTATAATAAGATTGATTACCAATTTGAGGTATACCAACAAAAGATTGGCCCCCTGCTATAGGAGGAGGGTATGATGGAGGAAACTACAATCCAGATGGAGAACACCCAACATAAGGAGAGTTAGGTTGTTGAAGATAACCTTTCCCACTAACATAAAGGCCATCTTGCTGTTCAATTATAGGTGTAGGCGGAGGATAAGGAGCATGTTGTGGAGCATTCATAAGAGAAGTACGAGATGGAATTCCGAAATGGATTATATGGGAGAGGTCTAAGGACTAGAGGCTACATTAGAGAAGGTACCAGATAAAGGATAATAACCAAGTGGGATGGACGGGCCACCATATAAATGTGCCTCTGGTGATGTTGCAAACATGGATGAGGAAGCAACATTTGATGTCTCCACCATAGTGGTGGAAACAAGCTGGGAGGTAAAATCAAATCCACTCATGGTTAACAATCCCAATGAAGATTGCCGTGATAAATCCTACATGAACGACAGAGTGGGGGATTTTGTCCAAAGAATCAGGTAAAGGAGTTTGTGTTGGAATCTGAAGAGGAGGAAGAGGATCAATTTGATAAAAATGGATTCCACTCCAATGAATAGGGTTAGATAGATGAGGCTCCTCTTTTCGATTCTCTTCAATGCTCACAAGTTTGTATGGAAAAGGTTCACCATCGGGTCCAAGATATATAGTTGGAGGTTCTGTCTGAGACAAAGGAAGAGAAGGGGAAGGACATGAAGTAACATGCGAAAATGGTTGAGGTTCATCAAGTTCAACAACCTTAGAAGTAAAGTATCTAACTCAGGAAATTTAGGTTCAATAACCTCAGGCAATAAGGTTTGAGGGGCTTTTTCCTTGATTGTGTCAGATTCACCAACAAGGGTAGAGGTAATCTCAAGTTTAATACTCAAAGGGAAAGATTATTATAATTGATCAGATTTAGGAGGAGTACCAGAAGTAGTTCCCGAATTTCCCAATTTAGTAGTTTGCACCTTGTTATGCTTCTGATGATGGCTAGGAGTAACCTTTGTTGGAATTGGAGGCTTATTTTTCATTCTACATGAATGACAGAGTGGGGGATTTTGTTCTTCCATGTTGGTAATAAATTTTATAAATTAACAAAAAATAAATAAAATACAGGGTAATCTAGGCATAAAGGATTACCAACCAACCATGAACTGCAATATACACCTTCGTGAACCAAGGACTTAATGTAGGTGTAGAAAATCTCCCCAAATGTTGTTCCTAGTATATCACAGTACACAAGGTGACCAACTCGGTTACTTATGGAGAGGATAACAACCTATAGGGGAATTCTAAAATATACTCGGTGGTATGTTGAAGTGCAATCTGTAGTAGTGTTGTCTAATGTGCAATCATTTGATGAGAACATTCCCATATACTTTACGTGTGTGAAGCATTGTGCAATATACCTAAAGGTATGTGGAGAAGGATCCTATACACTCACATATGTGGAATGAGATTTCACCCCCATAATACAACACTGGAAAACAACAATACCTCCTAAGTTTAATGACGCCGGAACACGTCTCTAACCTAGACCTCTAAATGTTTGCGTTAATGTTACAAATGTTCTATAGTTTGCTTCAATAAATTTTGATGTTTATCTTCAATTATGTTTCAATTTTGGGGCTCACCATGAATGTCACCTGAATATCCTAAAATGAAAACTAGCATGAGGAAATGGAATCTTTCTCATTCAATTAAAATATATCTAAGGAAGTGAAGAGATAAATAATATGCAATAAACAATGTGTGGAATGTAATTCCCTTTTCAATTTAACAATTCCAATTTCAATGCAAACATAAAACCCTAAATGCCATTGCAAATATTTTTCTTTTCAAGTCACTTAATTTTCGAAATAGAAGAAAACTAAGATGTAAAGTGTAGTCACTGATTCAAACAAGTTTTTCAAAACGATGACTAGAACACCAACTCATCTAATCACTTAGTGATCAAGCAAAATCAGTTTGCAAACAACCCAATGATAAGAACAAAGGAAAATATTTATAAAAATCCTTACCAAATGTATTAAAACAAAATCAAACCAAATGGAGGCTTCATATGGACCACAGGACACTCAAAGACTCAAGGAAGAGAAGTTGGAATCAAGGTTGGATCAGAGAGAAAATCAAGACAAATAAAAACTTGTGGATGAACAGGGGAAAACGTAGGTGCAAAGAAGGCACCAGTGCTATGTAACGTAGGCACAGAGAAGGCTCAACTGAGGTGCAACACTCTTTCAAAAGACCAGAGGGTGTCTTGGTCTAGCGACACAATGTTTTGACACAAGGATTACAATTGAGACTCAATTAAAGGTCTTCCTAAGTCTGTTCTTCACTGGATAAGACAGTAAAGGTCTAGAAAAGAAGTAAGACAAACACAATGAAAAAAGAAACCACCAAGGGAATACATCGCTCCCTAGTATGGTCGCCAATTTTTTATGCAAAATCTATGACTGCAGACAAAAGTATCTTCCCTAAGCCTGGTGGACTGACCTAAAACAATAGAAAGATAAGGGCACTAATGTTTTCCTTAAAGTAAATAGATAAGGGGATGAAACCTACCTGGAATCTGTCATATGCTTCACTCCTTCCTTGGCTTGAATGCTCCAATCCTAGCTCTGATCGCTATTATTATAACGTGCACAGTCAGATAACACAAGCCAACTATCCATGAAATCTATGTAGCATCATCTAATAACTTTATTCAATAGGTCAACATGGTATTGATGTATATGAAACCATAACATAATATATAGGAAAACAAAGAACTTTTTGCATTAATAGAAAAGGAGTGAGTTACAACGAAAAAGTAGTGTTGACCCTGTAAATGGCTCTTCCAAGTTGACTTGTCCTTTCCTTGTCACAAAGTGTACCTCTAATCACCCTAATGTAGGGAAATATATCTCTCACATCAACAACATAAGGGTAGAATCACTTTCCAAAATCCAACCCCTTGCTTATGTATGGCAGTAAATATATAGGTGAATGAGGTAGTTCATGAATTCTTATCCTTTTACCAATTAGGGCTTGAGATCCACTCTTGATTGGAGGATAAGCTCAAGGGATAAGGGATGAAAAATCCATGGGAGGATATGATAGGATTTGAGACTTTTATCTGAGGTAAATGGTTACAACGGATCTTGGAAGCTTCTGGAAGAAGAGGCTTTTGGATTCTCTCTCTTTTTCCTGAATTTATAGAACCAACGCAGGCCATAGTGGAGTAAGATGTAGGTGATCAACGCAAGCCATAGTGGAGCATCCTGGTAGTCAATGTTGTCCAGTAGGAGGCCAGGGAGCATTGGTCTTTAAAATGACTGAAACAAGGTGTTCTTAGGTAGAAACTCAAGGATTAGAATGAGTCATGCTTAGGGCTTTGTGCAGGGATGATGAAAAGGAGGTCAAAGGATGTTGATTGATCCAGTTGAAGGCCTATTGACTAGATGTGACAAAATGGCCTATAATACATAGGGTTGAAACCTACACACACAACCCTGATGGACTGAATGATACCCTTTCTTATAGCCACTGCACCACTTGAGACAAAATGGATCCCTTGATGGGGCTCACCGTATCATAATCCACAACCTCCACATAAGCCATAACGACCACTACTCCTCCCGACAAGTCGTCGAAAACCACTGGAACCGGATCCAAGAACACAATAAAACCCCAAGCACAATAAGATACGCCAAGTAAAAGTCACCACCAGGAAAAAAACTAGATAGTCATGAGATACGACCACCCGAAAATGACAAACTAAAAAAAAAAAACTAATATAAAAGCTTAACAAAACTCTTTATGTCGATATTTGAAATTCTCGACAATCATGCCAATTGATATAACAAGGGAGCCACTGCTGTGGCGATAGTCCCTGCCGGGGTCTGCCACAACAAACAGCAAGCAACACGTGACCTTCATGCTGTTCTCGTTTCCATAGGTTGTGATTTACATACTGGCAAGACCCACAGCAGATGATATATTGTCTGCTGGTTTAAACATAGTTTTCTCAAATGTTGACCCACTTATTTACATTACATTACTTATTCAAACCTTGAGATCGCTATAGTCCCATCTCAAGGTTTGGAGGCAAGTTGAGATAACCTTGAGATAAAAAGTTTTTTTTTTCAGTTCAGTGAGCCAGCTAAGTATAATCTGGAACTCGATTATTAGTCACTGAGTTTATTTATTGTTGAATGGTATAATTGCATGCTTGGTTTATTTCTATTAATGTTACTTACAATATCAGTATATATATATGTGCATGATGCTACTAGTTAAGCTAGCTAAAAACCTTAGCTATTAATGAGTTAATTCCTAAACACTGAGTTTATTTATTGTTGAATGGTATAATTGCATGCTTGGTTTATTTCTATTAATATTACTTACAATATCAGTATATATATGTGCATGATGCTACTAGTTAAGCTAGCTAAAAACCTTAGCTATTAATGAGTTAATTCCTAAACGAAAGAAGAAAAACAAAGGGATAGAATAATTGCAAATGCTAAATCCTAAAAACAGGAAAGTGAAAGAAAAAGGATACAAATTCTGTCGGAAAAGTTAGTAGTATTCCATCATCAAGAAGTAGCTACATTAACTATACACCTAGATTCTGAAATGATAATTATAAAAGAAAACATAAACTTGAATAACAGTTCCCAAAAAATAGTGAAAAAATTCCTAAATTAGGAAAGGGGAACGAGTGGGAATCCTCTCGACATAACCCACTAGAGATCCAAGCCTAGAAGCTGTAAATTTAACATGAAATAAGAAAGAACGAAAACACCAATTTAAACAAACAATAAACAGCTAGCTAAGAAGATGATCTAAAGTGACTCCATATATAGGGCTCATAATTCATTAACCAACCAATGCAAAAGAGGAATTCAATAACAGTAATGCACAATTTAAAGAAAGATAGATTGACCTGGAAAATACATCTCTATATTTAATGAAAACGACAAAATTTGCTAGGGTTTTGAAGTTCCCCTTAAAATGATGAGTAAACTCAAGATGTCGTAGCTCCTTACCAAAAAGGAAAAGTAGGTCCAGAGTTTTCAGATGATAAAAATCAACGGTGCTTAGCCAGAAAGGACTTCCATTAAAATATACATTTGAATATATATTCGAATTTAAAGAAAATTAACACAGAATTGTCCAAAATGTATCTCATAGAGAACATCACAACTTCCATAAAATTTGTTCCTCCTGTGCATACCCGGACGGTAAAGGCATCAAGGATTGTACTACTTATAGGAAGAACTAAGCTAGGTAACCCTCCAGTCTTCGAGCCTCAGAAGTCTACAAGGCACCAACAGAAACTTAAGTTGCAAAGCAAATAAACTGGAATAAGAAAGTGGCCATCATTATTGAAAGATAGAGAAAAAGGGAATCTTTACCTGGTTCGATAATGGAGACCTCTGAAACAACAACCAGATGCAAGGGAAAATCATAATCGCAGACCTGAGAATCGAACAGAAAACCTTCGGTTATCGAACAGCAAACCTTCGGTTACCATGACAGTCCCGGATTGACTTTAAATACTGTTGTCCGTAAATAGTAAATAATTATAGTAACAATTATAAAACGAGTTTTTGGAAGTTTGGACCAGTTTTGTCCGTAAATAGTAAATAATTGTAATAACAATTATAAAATGAGTATTTGGACGTTTGGACTAGTTCTGTGTTTTGTTTGGACAATATTGACATAATAATTAAGTTTTTATAAAATTACAATCATTAGAATTAATTGAAGTATAAAGTATTTTTGTATCTTTGACACTGGATGCACTTGTACATAAAAATCTATCATTATCCTATGATTTTTGAATGCACGGAATATACTGTGAATAAAAGGAAATAAATTAAATAGAATATCACTATGAATAGCAGTAATTAAATAAATTATACACATTTGATGCAATTTTTAAACAGGGTAAAAAAGCACTAACCTATGATGTTTTGTGCATAATCATTTAAGCTACATTCTACAACAGTTTCAAAGCTTGCTTCTATTTTTTTTGGTATCAATGTTTTATTGATACAGGGATCTCATATTTTTTTTAATTGATACAAGAATCCCCATCTGGTTAAAAGAATTGGAGCTTATTTTGTATCAATGTATTATTTATGCATGGATCATGATCACGATAAAAGATTTCGAGATACCACAACTCTGTAAGTTCGATTACTGACATTTAATAATACAGATTTATTACATGTCTTGCTATAAGAAGATGGTACAGATGTGCTTGATTGAAACAAATTTTCTTGAAATTTGTAAGACGCTGCAGAAAACATATATAGAATACTCATAAGAATGTGTATTTGGTTTTGTTTTGTTTATTTTAATGGCTAGAATCAATAATGAGATTATAATATTTATAATCACTAAGTGTGAAGAAAACATTTTATCATCCATAAATAAGTGTAAATAAAGTTAATTAACGGTTTAAATTATAAATTTCAGAAAATTACTTCAAGGGAATAAGTGTAAATAGAGTTAATTAACGGTATAAATTATAAATTTGAGAAAATTATTACTTTAAAGAAGCTCTGCATGCATGCACCATGTGCCCCTTCTACATCTAGTCTATAGCATGTAACCCACGTTGCATTTGTATAGTTGCATTTGTATAATTACTTAAGCTCTGCATGCATGCACCACGTGCTCCTTCTACGTCTAGTCTATAGCATGCAACCCATGTTGCATTTGTATGGTCATGACAGGATTAATCAACGAGTGAGAAGAGGACAAGGCCCCGTCGATCCATAAGAACAAAGACATCAAAAGCCTAAACATGAACAACAAAGGTAACCATCAGCCTGTAACCTTTTGACAGAAGCCTTAACTAATTGATTTTGAGATTGATTTATTGATTGAGGAGTTGGAGGATCGGTATTATGATAACCCAGAGTTTTTCTTATGCCATTTTGTCTTTAGCATATCTTTCAGCTACTAACGGGGATGATCAACAGGTGTTTCTGTATCAAATGTTATGAGCAGTGAGCATTACGAATGCTTCAATAGCAAATACTTTCTGAAAGGTCCCACCATTAGATTGTTTGCTACAGTTCGTTAAAATCCTCGCCACAGAAAACTTTAATTGTACAAGTCTAAATTCCCCACCAATTATTTTTTTTAATGTAAAAAATGTTATTTGTTCTACAAGTAAAATTCTGATATTGCAGGCTTTTTTTTATTAATTGTTTTTGAATTATTTTGCTGGATAATTAATCTTTGTAGATTCCTCACGGAAATTTTACTAATATTACTGGAGTTATACTCAAACAAAGCATGGCAACATAAATTGTTAAGCATATAAATTGGAAATTTAAAAAGTACATCAAAGAAAAAGAATACATTAATTAGGTACTCACATAGGAGTGAGCATAAAAATGATGAACTTGTTTGAAGTTAACAAGAATAAACATCTTGTACTCCAAAAGACTTTGAATTCCACTGCAGATATAGTGTAAATATTGTCATTGAAGAAAACCCCCAAGGAAAAAAGAGGAAAAAAAGAAAAATAGGCAAAAAAAAAAAAGGAAAAAAGAAAAACATGTTAGGAATGATTATTTTTAAGGAGGAAAAAGAGAAAAAGGGGTTACGAATAATTATTTTTATATTTGGGTTAAACTGAGTATTATGGGATTATCATTTATGCCATTGTAATTATGTTGTGTGTTTTCGATGGTGTCTTGTATACAAAACACTGATAAAACAACAAACCAGTATAAATTCATGGGGAAACTAAATTGCAAAATGCCAAATAAAGATTCAAACCCAGATTCTACTCATTCAATCGTCAGATATTGGAAATCTTGCAACGTATAAACCAGTATAGATCCATGGGGAAACTAAATTGGAAAAGGCAAAAGAAAGAATCAAACCCGGATTCTACTCATTCAATCGCCAAACGTTGGAGATCTCGCAACCTATAAACCAGTATAAATCCATGGGGAAACTAAATTGCAAAAGGAAAAGAAAGATTCAAACCCGCTCATTCAATCGCCGGACATTGGAGATCTGGCAACCTATAAACTAGTATAAATATATGGGGAAACTAAATTGCAAATGGCAAAAGAAAGATTCAAACCCGAATTCTACTCATTCAGTCGCCAGACATTGGAGATCTCACAACCTATAAACCAGTATAAATCCATGGGGAAACTAAATTGCAAGGTTTATAAATCCATGGGGCAACTAAATTACAAAAGGCAAAAGAAAGATTCAAACCTGGACTCGTAGAATGTAACCTTTGCAATACGAATCAGGTACCGTTCGAATACTGATCGAGCAACTCCTCTCTGAAGAAATGGGAAAGGATTGAGTTGTTTATGTACGGCAGCGTTCGGATTTCAAATTTTTCAAAGTTTTGTTTGCGTGGGGGGAGGACATTTGTCACTCTCCATGGTTTAGGTGGCACAATACGTTTTAATTCAAACATGCATAAATAATTTTTACACAGGGTATATTTAAAATGGTCGTAAAGATTGCGATGATGCCAAGTGAGGCGGGGAATAAGAGGCTAAACTCAAAACTTTGGTTAAAGCTTTCTGGCGAACAAAGCGCCATCCTTTTTATACAGGCGCCTCTAAACATTTTACCCTAAGTTTTTAGAAAAGCCCGGCAATAAGAGGTCGAAACATAAACTTTGGATAAAAATATATTGCGTAGAAAATTTTATTTTAAACATTGGCTTAAACTTCACATGTACCAGAAATTTTACTCGGTCAAAGAAAATTAATAGCTGGTCAACGATCTATCGATTGCTATTAGTCTGAGGCAGGGACTAATAATAGTGTTGTGTGTATTTGTTAGAACATATGATCTTGGTAATGTTAAGAATTAGATTTTGCTTAGATATGTCATTTACAAAGCAATAAAATGTAAGTAGCAGTCTTGTAAATTTACTTTATTTCATAGTAAGAAGAGTGGATGAGTTCCACACATAAGAAAAAGAGACTATACAATTACAAGGTTACTATATACCACAAAAGTTAGTTCCTACACCGTATACTCTCAATGAGTAGTAGAATAAGTTTCTATATATATATGTATGTGTGTGTGTGTGTTTTTATACTATAAAGGTAAGCATATTGCTTCCTTAGAAAACTATCAAGTTTCTACAGGCCCAAAGAGAAATCAAATAATAAGTGAATTGATTTTTTCGGAAAAATCACTTTAGAATTTTTGTGTCTATACATTTCGAACCATCCAGTGTGGTTCATCATTAGGACTAAGATGAAAATTTTGATCTGGGCAATAGATTAAATAGCAATGGCGATGTATAGAGAATTGAGTCAAACAGTTGAAATCAAAAGGTTATAAAGAAAATACTAGAAAGAAAATAACGTTCAAGAATATGATAATAATAAATATTGAGTTAATATAAAACTGAAAATATAAGTAAAGATATAATAACACAGTCAAGTCAAACATACCTGATAGATTAAATAGCATCGATGATGTATAGAGAAATGAGTCAAACATTTGAAATCAAACTGTTATAAAGAAAATACTAGAAAGAAAATAATGCTCAAGAATATGATAATAATAAAGATTGAGTTAATATAAAACTGAAAATATAAGTAAAAATATAATAACATAGTCAAATCAAACATAACACAATATGAAACAAGGTAAAAAAAAATATAAAATAAAATAGAAAATGACCATTAGGGTAAAAGTCAAACATAACCAAAGAAAAAATGATAAAATATAAGGAAAAGAAAACTTTTAATAACTAATTTCTAAAAATACATATGATTAATAAACCATAAAAAGACCAAATATGCCATATAAAATTATCAAATAGACTAGAGTGAAAATAAATTAATAATAATAGAAATTAGGATAAGTAAAATTAAATTAATAAGAAGAATTGAAAAAGAAAAAAGAAAAAAAAAGGAAATCATCCTTGTAAAAGAAAAAAGAAAAAGAAAAAAGAGAAATCAAGAAGAAAGGGTTGGGATCCAACAACTATTGATCATCCATCCATCATCTCTATTAAGATTACCTAACCTTCTTTCAATCTTATGGCTTCTCTAAACTTCTGGTGATGAAAATGACCAATTTTAGCAATCACCTTAGCCTCTTGTATACAAATGTGATGTTTTTTCTTTTCTGCATGTTTCGCCAATGTCAACGAGTGGGTCCTCCCATGCTTGATGTCAACAACATGCTCATGGATCCTCTTATTTATCTAGCTCCCTAAGGCTAGTGAAAGACCTCGTGGATATTAAGAATATGAAAGGTGGTTATATAATCTCATGTACCTAGGGGAACCCCTACGTTGGAGAAATTGGCTGCTCAATAAATCAAAGGATACATGAGCATGCTACAGAGATCAAGCATGGGAGGACATGCTCCTTGACATTGGCAGAACATGTTGAAAAGAAAAAACACCACATTTATATAGAAGAGGCTAAGGTGATTGCTAAGATTGATCATTTTCATCACCAAAAGTTTAGAGAAGCCATAGAGATTTAAGAAGGCCAGGTAATCTTAATAGAGACGATGGATGGAAAATGAATAGTTGGATCCTAACCCTTTCTTCTTGATTGATCCTTTTTTTGCTCATTCCTATTATTAATTTAATTTTACTATATCCTATTTTCTATTATTATTAATTTATTTTCACTATACTCTATTTGATATTTTTATATGGTATATTTCACCCTTTTATGGTTTATTAATCATATGTATTTTTATAAATTATTTATTAAAAGTTTTATTTCCTTATATTTCTTTATGGTGTTGTCTTTAGTGCGACTTTTTGGACTTTCAGTTGCCGAAATCAACTGGAAAAATTGAGGTGAAATCTAATCTTGATTTGTGTTATTTAAATTATGGAATCCACACCGTGAAAAACCCCTAGGGCACTTAGATTGTGGAGGGGTTACCCATCAAGCTTGTGATTTCATTAAATTTCTATGGGATTTTAGAGAAATTAGATATGAAAAGCCCACGAGAAAAGCTTCCAAAAGGTCTCACTAAAGACAACTTGTTTCTTTATTTTTTTTCTTGTTATGTTTGACTTTCACCCTAATGTCCTTTTTCTCTCTCTTATTAATTAATTAATTAATTATTATTAATTTTTTTCCAAAACATTTATTTGTCTCATTTTATTATTTTATTTATTGGATTTTTATTTTTATTTTCAAAAACTTAATTTGTATTCTTTACTATTGTTAATAGTTTATTGATATATTTTTTAATTAATTTTAGTTTGTTTATCTCTACTAATTTTTGATGAATTTTCTATTTAGGCTATATAATATATATATATATATATATATATTATATATATATATATATATATATATATATATATAATTTTATTATTATATTTTTGTTTTGACCATGTTTTATATTGTGTTATGTTTGGCTTGACTATGTTATTATATTTTTAAACATTATTTTCTTTCTAATATTTTCCTTAACACAAATGTTACATATGAGAAAACTATGAAAACAACCTTAGACTACCAGTAGTAGAGTAGTGTAAGTGGCCGAGGATACAAAGAAATGAATGAAGGAATTCGTAAACGAAGAGATAGTAATTGAACGATAAAAAAACCCTAATTGAAGAAGTTTGGGAAGCAGAAGGATTAGACGATGTGACTTGGTTGTTAGAAGCAGTTTGTAAAGACAACTACTGCAATTGATTCAACAAGTTCACCGTATTTGTGTCTACTGAGCCAACAATACCATCTGCGTGGGGACCTGGCTTCAGCTTAGCTGCATCAACCTTAGACCTAGGAGCATCTGGCAAGTACTTTTGTAGGATCCCAGACTAAGAGTAGATCAGTTCTAACTGCTGGGCCCTAAAAATGGCTTGATCTTCGGAATAGACTCCTGACATGGAGACATCCTTAGAGATCTCAGGTATCAAAGACTTCAAGAACCACTCGAGACGGTACTCTGGAGGGATTTTGGCTTTAATGAGCCTCTTTCTCCGTCTCCATTCCTGAATGTGATCAGAAATGTGAGTTGCCCTATCCTAACGAAAAGTAGCCAGTAGTTCGGTTCCGGCATCATACCAGACGGGGAACTGAAAATGGTTCAAGAAAATATTGGCTAAGTCGGCGAATGATGTAAAGCTGCCCCCAGGCAACTCTATATACCACTTAGTCGCGTTGCCAGTCAAGGTGCGTTGAAATAATCTCAACCTAACCGAGTCGTCGATCAGGGAGTTCGATGAGCACCATAAGTGAAACGTGGTTACGTGGTCGCCCGGGTCCTCACCACTTTTCCCTTCGAATTTTGGAATATACGAAGGGAGTTTAGTCGAAACCGGAGGCCAGGCCGGATTGTAGTTGATTGGGTCATTAGTTAACTTAGTGAGGTCTGGAAAGTTTAACGTTGCCAGAAACGGAAGTCTAGGCGGGGCTTGGGGATTCCACCCTGACTGTGTGGCAGTCCCGAAGCTCTGAAAAGATTGGCCTGGATTTTGGGAGGCACCAGGCTGCCCGAAGTATCATGTCGAACTCGCTGAGCCAAAAGGGAGACCTTGTGACCCAGAAAATCTCGGAGTTTGACCAACTCCGGCCGTATATCCACTAAACCCAGCAAAGTTTCCTCCTAAAGGATTGTAAGGAGTTGACAACCCCTGATATGGATTCCAAGCCAAAATTAGGGGAGGAATGCTTTGGGACGAACTAACCGTGGTATACGGCCTATTCCCATATTGGCCGAAGAATGGATTCCCAGTTCCGGCACTACTAAGCCCAGGGTTATTCCAACCTTGGAAAGGATTGCTGCTTTGTCCTACCAAAGAAAAAGGCATGGATCCTATCGTAGGGTTGGAATGTGGTATATGACCACTTCCGAATGTAAAACCTTGGAATGAAGCCGACCCACTCATCATAGACGTGGCGGCCCCGAACGGAGCTGAAGGAATGCCCTGTGAATGGGTGCCAAATGGGAAGTACCCAGAACCGAAAGCATTTGTTTGGGAATTTCCACT
>APFE030339390.1:51120-64067 GCA_000404065.3 Pinus taeda
GTTGCATTTGTATAATTACTTAAGCTCTGCATGCATGCACCACGTGCTCCTTCTACGTCTAGTCTATAGCATGCAACCCACGTTGCATTTGTATGGTCATGACAGGATTAATCAACGAGTGAGAAGAGGACAAAGCCCCATTGATCCATAAGAATAAAGACATCAGAAGCCCACGTTGCATTTGTATGGTCATGACAGGATTAATCAACGAGTGAGAAGAGGACAAAGCCCCATTGATCCATAAGAATAAAGACATCAGAAGCCTAAACATGCACAACAGAGGTAACCATAGCCTGTAACCTTTTGACAGAAGCCTTAACTAATTGATTTTGAGATTGATTTATTGATTGAGGAGTTGGAAGATCCGTATTATGATAACCCAGAGTTTGTCTTATGCCATTCTGTCTTTAGCCTATCTCTCAGCTACTAACGGGGATGATCAACATGTGTTTTTGTATCAAATGTTATGAGCGGTGAGCATTACGAATGCTTCAATAGCAAATACTTTAGTTCCCACCATTAGATTGTGTTTCTGTATGAAATGTTATGAGAGGTGAGCATTACGAATGCTTCAATAGCAAATACTTTCTGAAAGTTCCCACCATTAGATTGTTTTCTACAGTTCATTAAAATCCTCGCGACAGAAAACTTTAATTGTACAAGTCTAAATTCCCCACCAATTATTTTTTTTAATGTAAAAATGTTATTTGTTTTGCAAGTAAAATTATGATATTGCAGGCTTTTTTTTATCAATTGTTTTTGAATTATTTCGCTGGATAATTAATCTTTGTAGATTCCTCACGGAAATTTTACTAATATTACTACAGTTATACTCAAACAAAGCATGGCAACATGAATTGTTAAGCATATAAATTGCAAATTTAAAAAGTACAACAAAGAAAAAGAATAAATTAATTAGGTACTCACATAGGAGTGAGCATAAAAATGATGAACTTGTTTGAAGTTAACAAGAATAAACATCTTGTACTGCAAAAGACTTTGAATTCCACTACAGATATAGTGTAAATATTGTCATTGAAGAAAACCCCGAAGGAAAAAAGAGGAAAAAAAGAAAAACAGGCAAAAAAAAAAAAGGAAAAAAGAAAAACAGGTTAGGAATGATTATTTTTAAGGAGGAAAAAGAGAAAAAAGGGTTACGAATAATTATTTTTATATTTGGGTTAAACTCAGTATTATGGGATTGGTTAAACTGAGTATTATGGAATTATCATTTACGCCATTATAATTTTGTTGTGTGTTTTCAATGATGTCTTGTATACAAAATACTGATAAAACAACAAACCAGTATAAATTCATGGGGAAACTAAATTGCAAAATGCCAAATAAAGATTCAAACCCGGATTCTACTCATTCAATTGTCAGAGATTGGAAATCTTGCAACCTATAAACCAGTATAGATCCATGGGGAAACTAAATTGGAAAAGGCAAAAGAAAGATTCAAATCCGGATTCTACTCATTCAATCGCCAGACATTGGAGATCTCGCAACCTATAAACCAGTATAAATCCATGGGGAAACTAAATTGCAAAAGGAAAAGAAAGATTCAAACCCGCTCATTCAATCGCCGGACATTGGAGATCTGGCAACCTATAAACCAGTATAAATCTATGGGGAAACTAAATTGCAAATGGCAAAAGAAAGATTCAAACTCGGATTCTACTCATTCAATCTCGAGACATTGGAGATCTCGCAACCTATAAACCAGTATAAATCCATGGGAAAACTAAATTGCAAGGTTTATAAATCCATGGGGCAACTAAATTACAAAAGGCAAAAGAAAGATTCAAACCTGGACTCGTAGAATGTAACCTTTGCAACACGAATCAGGTACCGTTCGAATACTGATCGAGCAACTCCTCTCTGAAGAAATGGGAAAGGATTGAGTTGTTTATGTACGGCAGCGTTCGGATTTCAAAATTTTCAAAGTTTTGTTTGCCTTGGGGGAGGACATTTGTCACTCTCCACGGTTTAGGTGGCACAATACGTTTTAATTCAAACATGCAGAAATAATTTTTACACAGGGTATATTTAAAATGGTCGTAAAGATTGCGATGATGCCAAGTGAAGCGGGGAATAAGAGGCTAAACTCAAAACTTAGGTTAAAGCTTTCTGGCGAACAAAGCACCACCTTTTTATACAGGGAACTCTAAACATTTTACCCTAAGTTTTCAGAAAAACCCGGCAATAAGAGGTCGAAACATAAACTTTGGATAAAAATCTATTGCGCAGAAAATTTTATTTTAAACATTGGCTTAAACTTCGCATGTACCGGAAATTTTACTCGGTCAAAGCAAATTAATAGCTGGTCAACGATCTATGGATCGCTATTAGTCCCAGGCAGGGACTAATAAAAACCCTCAAAAACCAGACAAGAAACCCCATATAGAAATGTTACCCATATAGAAATGTTACCATCATCCTTTCGCTAATTAAATTGCGCTCAAGATAAATATATATCTCATTCATATATTAATTTTTTGTTATTAATAATAATAATGATAATTATAAATAAAATTATAATTTAATTAATTTTTATAATTTTTTAAAATGTGATGTTTCACATATAAATTTTTACAATCATCCAATACATTAATTCTAACTTCTTCAACTTATGAATACAATTTTTTCACATTAAAAATATAAGATAATTCTAACTTCTTCAACGTATGAATACAATTTTTTCACATTAAAAATATAAGATATTACTGATATTATTACTTTGTTACCTGAAACCAGAGAATAGCCAATGTTTGTGGAAAAGAAACGCATCAGAAATGAGTTGGTATGGAAAACGTTGTTCTCTACGTCCGTTCTCATCTTTAGTGGTGAAAATTTTGTTTTTTCAGAAACGGATCGTTTCCTACAGCGGTTTGATGCAAAACACTTATTTATCATCGATTTTTCCTCTGTTAACTCTTATAGAAACTCCTGTTCCTTTTCGAGGTGCGCCACTCAGAGGAACAATTTTGGGTGAATAATCTTTCAATTATTGAACTAATGACAAACGAAGAGTTTGACCGCCACAAGCTTTCTGGAGTGAATCTGACGGACATTCTATGTTTACACAAGTATGTAACAACAAAGATTTTTACTTCTTTTAACTAGCAATCCTCTGTCTTTGTCTTTAATTTATTAATGACAATTCGAGTTGATCACAAAGCTTTCCGCATCCAACCACCTAAATGCACAAATCTATAATTCCCAACATAGTGCAAGCGCAAGCACTGCTCAACTTATACCTAAAAGCGTAGATGACATATGGAGCTACTTAGTTCCTTTCATTAGATTGTTAATTTATTGTTGGTGTCTTCTTATGGAGCTACCTACTTAGTTCCTTTCATTAAATTGTTAATTTATTGTTGGTGTCTTGTTTTGTTGCATGCTAAATCCAATAGTTTTGTTAATTGGAGTTTCCGTTAGCATAATAGAACTACAAGGAAGAAGGGTTGGGTTTCGAAATTCGTGTCACATCAAAATCAGAAATTTCAATAAATCAAATGGCAAGTCTATTTTTTTAAATTGTTTTCTAAATATTCCATATGCCAAATAAACCTACAAAACTCCAATACAATGTCAAGTAGATTTCCACTTAATCGAGGAGGAAAAAAAAAAAAAAAACAAAAAACAAAATAATTCTACCATCTTTGAAACACATCATTATAATAAATGAACTTTTAAAGTTTTTTTTTTCTCTCTCCTCATTTCTGGAATGCAAAACCTTCGGAACCTCCTTCTGGTTTCAACCCGGTTTCAACACAGTTTCTCGTTTCTGTAACATAAAGTATTATAGTAAAACATTACAAATATAAGATATTACTCATTATTATTATAATACCGGATTAAGTCCGGTTTTGACCCGTAAGTGGTACCCATGATTAATTGTTATCCCAGATTCTATTCATAAATCTGATGAGACAGCGTAGGTGGTCTTTGTTAAGTAAGATATTAAATATCTTACGTGGAATCTTTATAAACCGATATTCTATTCATAAACCTGATGAGACAGCCTAGGTGGTGTTTGTTGCGTAAGATATTAAATTTCCTTACGTGAAATCTTTAAAAACCTATCTTGACGCAGTTGAAGCGTCCAATTTTCAGGAAGTAGTCTAACGGGACCGAGGAATTGCTTGGTTTCGTCGCCGCTTGGAAAAACGTCTAGCTCCGACCATGGGCAATTCCTTCGCCTTCCGCCACTCTTCGCCAACGCCGCCACCCTCTGCGATTGTTCCCACATTAATTTCCGATGGGATCTCATTTGACATATTTTCGGAGTCAGCTAGATTCTATGATCCTTTCCTTTTGAATTTGGACTAAACCACGCGCTCTACAGCTCCCTTCACCAGCGCGACTTGGCACAAAAACTCCATCCCCGCTCTGCAGCTCACCAATTGCCTCCGCGCAGAAACTCCATCCTGCGCTGTGCAACTCACCACCATTAACTCATCACCAGGCGACAGACAGGCAACAAACCAAGCTCCCCATCACTAGGCGAGAGACAGAGGCAAGGTCATTCATTTGGTTCATTTTTCTGCCATTTTTTGTTGTGTGCATGTATGATCGAGGAACAGGGTCTTGCTCTTTTCCTTAATTCCTAGTGGATTGCTATTGTTGTCTTAGCCTCACGACTTCCATCATTAAAATGATTTTGTCCCTTCTAAGCCCTTCAATTTCTCCTAGCATACTGTCCAACCTCAACGCAGGCACCCATGCCCTGCTACTGGTCCTGCTGGCGATGATGATGAACATTATCACACTGAGGTACCAAACTATTCGACATAACAGCTTTGCAATAAAATCACTGAACCCAGAAAGCTAAAAACTCATTCAATAATTAATTGTGTGGAGGGGTTCGTAGGCAAATGATCCGTCGGGGGTCTAAAACTAACATTTTGAATTAGGTAAATTGATGATTTACATCACTCCCTTCAAGCAAGATTTAAAGCCATGTCGATTGGTCTGATCTGTTGATTCAAAAAATCTTATCATCTGCGTGTTTTATTATATATAACGTGTGATTTCCATGGGTCAAGGAAAATCCATCGCGCTATCGAACTATCAATTTTATGTAAGAAAGTCAATGAGGCAGGATATGCAAACACCGGGGACGGGGAGAAGGCACTTGGTTATTTTCTTTGAATGCTAAGGGCAAGGATGAGGCCGGACCAAATCAGTTTTGAAAATATTCTAAATTGCATGTTTTGTTTTATCAAATCTAAAAACTATTGAGGAGG
Source organism: Pinus taeda (assembly GCA_000404065.3). Taxonomy (NCBI): domain Eukaryota; kingdom Viridiplantae; phylum Streptophyta; class Pinopsida; order Pinales; family Pinaceae; genus Pinus; species Pinus taeda. The sequence goes on from APFE030339390.1 coordinate 56,373, forward strand.
ATAATGCCCTACTTGATGGATACAATTAAAAGTAGACAAAATATTCCACCAAAATATTTTAGCAAGTCTTTTGTTTCCTATGTGGTGGCTGTGGCTTTATTTCCTAACAGGAAGGCTTCTTTTCATAGTTGTCACTTTCACATAGGTGCGGCCAAACATGGTTTATCAAATATCTAGTGATTCTTATAGTTTGATTTATTGCCACTACTTGGAAAACTATCTTATTAGAAGATTTTTACTGCAGACCTAGAGAACAACACATTTTGGGGGTTACCATCAGTCACATGACCTAGACTAGGGAAACGATTGGGCAAAGCCAAAGAGCAAGAGTTTGAATCTGTCAGGCCAGGATAGGTAACTCCATGATGGTCTTTTCATTAATGTGCAATCAGATATATACAATGGTGCAACCCTTTGTTTCATTTACAAAGGGTCCCTTCATCTTTGCATTCTCCTACTTTATTTATTTACAATTTTATTTATAGGGCAGAAATCCCAGAAGATTATGTCTAACATAATCAAATTGTGAAAACTCAAGGCTAACATGAGTTACCTTCTTACACATAAGAGTACCATAATACCAGTGGAAGTGGAAGGGATTGCTTAGAATTATATTGATGAGGAACAATACATTTTCAATACATCCACAATTGAGGTGAATTTCAGGGAATTTTAAAACTCAAAAACAACTTAAAATAGGTAAATGTTGGTTGAAAACAGTCAAACTTACTGAGTAAATTTTGTAAGATCAATCAAACTTGTTGAGTTCTGGTGACTTTGACAAGATTTAACTGAGTTTTGCTAAAATGAGAAGACTTGGCTTGTTTTGGAGTTGAGCTGAGTGAACTCACTGAGCAGTGGACAAATTTGACAATCTTGTAAAATTGGTTAGCATGCAACATATTGTACAGAATCAACCCCAGGGAGTATATTCATTAAGCTAATGTATTGTCTGCATAATGTAGAACCTTGCATCATCAAGGAAAGCAAAATGATTGATTGCTAGAATCCAATCTCCTTGTGGAGACCACCTTCCACAGGTCAAACACCATGTTTTCATAACTAATAAATCAAACCAGAAAGTAGCTTGACATGACTAGACACTCCACCATATAACCATGGGCACAGGATGACTCTTTGATGCCTTAGTAGCACTGAACACTTAACCTAGCTGGAATTTCATGCTACCTATTATGCAGCAAATGGGAGCAACAAATACAATCATATATCAGATTTTGGCACACGTGTGGGTTGACCCTATATGAACTTGGTGGAAAAAAATCAATTGCAATAGACACACATCAATTTCGACTAGCTAGGTGGTCCATGTGATTAGCAAGGATATTACTATGATGATTGATCTTCCATACCCGTAATATATTCTGGGCTTTATAGATCACCCGAGGGACTTTCAACCATGGCACATAGTGAAGCATGATGGATGCAAGAAGTGAAAGTGAGATAATTATAATGGTACCAATAAATATTAGCACATGGTTATTTTGTTCGAATGCTGAGGGCAGGGATGAGGCCGGACCGGATCAGTTTCACTAGTGTTCTTGGTGTTTGTCTTGGCATTGAATATAGAGGAGGTAAACAGGTACATGCCCATATTGTTAGAACTGGATTTGAGTCTTGTATATTTGTGGGGAGTGCCCTTCTTGACATGTATGCCAAGTGTGGAAGTATGGAGGAAGCAAACAGAGTGTTTAACAATATGTCAGAAAGGAATGTGGTGTCGTGGACTGCTATGATTTTGGGGTATGCCTAGAATGGTCATGGTGAGGAGTCCCTGAGGTACAAACATTAATTAAATGGTGAGGTCATGTTTGTGGGAATAGGTTTCAAAACAAATTGTAAACAAACTGGATTGTCAAGTCTGAAATACCTATTGGAAATAAAAAAAGGTAAAAAATTAATATTGAACATTAATATCAAAACCTAAACAATTCACTTGGCAGCCATCTAAAGGAATATAACCAGTAAGGAATGTGCCATCATCTCTAACATTTTCAGCCTTTTCTCGCCTCTAAAACAGAATTCAAGGACACCACTGTTCAATATATGTTGAGATATGTCTTAATTAGATTTGAATGCAAAATGATATTGTTGTGGATCAACGAAAAAAAAGAGAAGGAAAAAAAGAGGAGGCATTTTTTTAAATATTTGCACATGTTTCATGTATATATGGCAACACACTAGTGGAATGTATATGAATTTAATAAGATGAAATCATTATGTTCCTAAATGAAGACAGTGAAAGCTTGAGATGATGATTTTATACTTTATAGAAACAGTAAGTAAAGGTAATGGAAAAGAATATGCATAGAGTTGGAAATAGCCTTCTATTGCCTTTAAAAGACGACTATTTTATCCTTACTTTGGGGAGATTTTGTCATTAAAGAAAATTCTACGCTAGACTCTAACATAAGGGCAAGAAACCTACCCTTTTATTTGTTTACTTTCAGCAACACCAATTGGCAACTATGATGAAAAATTGCGTCAACCAGGAAAAGCTAAAAGGCAACTAGAGGAGAGGGATAAATAGCAAAAAAGAACAACTGTCTACAAAGCGTGCACAATTTTGGGCCTTTCCTCACTTGAACAAGCAAGGGGTTTCTTCTATATATTCTTATTTGGAGCAACAGTAAAAAAGCTAGAGAAATTCATTTTCTAGACTTTGGTAGGAGTAGACAGCTCCTCACTTTTCCATTCTCTAGTTCTCAAATCACTACCACCATGCAAGCAAAGGTACTCATGGTAACCTATTGCTAGGATGCATTTATGTACTTTTTTCGGACTCTCCCATTTTTCTCGAACATTAATTTCTATTTTAGTTAGAATGTTACAAAGAAAGAATTGTAAATCAGCGAAACTACTCAAATAATCAAAAGGTGTCGTGAGGCTATCTTAAATTGTACTATATACCCAATAACATCATCAGGCAACATATATCGCACTAATTTATCTTTCATAGCATGCAGGAACTTTTTAAGACCGGTGCACTTAAGAAATCTTATTGTTTTGAAAATTATTCTTGCAAGCTCTGAAATTGAATTTCTAGCTCCACCTTATAACTACTAGTAGGAAATATGACATTGTAACAGTCATAGGGATACTTATATCTAACAATATCGAAAGCATTCACTTTGGTTTTGATACTCCAACAAAATTTGTCAGTCAATCTTACATTGAATTTGTGAAAAAAATTATCTGCTTTTTTGAATTATATATGATTGAAAAACATGTTGAGTATTAGGAAATAGATAATTGTCTACTTGTTTAACATGAATTTATTGTTATCTTATTTTTTAGGTTTCTGAAGTGTAAAAAATGGTGCAAAAGTGGCATTTATGCATTGAAGTGTCCTGCTTTCCAAATCCAAGTTGAGCAGTTGTTAAATTCGTCCTTTACAATATGGCAATAAATCATTTATTTCATGGAAAGAGAGAAGTGCCTGGAATGACGACAAACAATGAGGCATATTACATTGCCTTGTTGAAGGGCTAAAAGAGGCAAAACAACATGATCTCAAAGGCATCTATCGGGTTCGGAAGGACAATTTAAAACCTCTTCATAAGGAAGCAATAAATTGGAGTTGTCTATTTCAACATTTTACCATCAATCGCTCTTTAGATATTGAAAAGATGTCCACTGATATAATGTCCAGAGCATTTTTAAGCATATATGTAGATGTCAAATATGACATAGGATCACCATTCACTGCAACATAAATCATTGATCACCATAAATATAGATCCCCTTTGTGCGAATGGGTTGTTGTTATCATTTTTCTTGAGTCTATCACAACATGGTTCTTTCACTAAAGAAGAACATGTTACTGTTTTGTTTTTCCCCAACATGTAACGATTATGGCTTTTGTATGGTAGACAAATTTATGGACAAATGTAATATATTCCATGTACATGGACAAATGTATTTTGAGAAAAGTAACGTGTTCATGGTTTTGTGATTATCATTAATACATTATGGTATTGTCTAATCCATCCAAACAGCTTCTCAGATCTTTGTTTCTGGAGAGATATTGATATGTTATGTGATTTGTTCATTGGTTGTTGATCAATGATGAAAGGCTTGTTTACTATGTTTATAAGGAATTTATTCTTAATAACACTATTATTTCTCAATCACCCAGTCACTCTTCCCGTCTCCACCTTGGATTTCATCCCAATAATTTCCCAAATCACAACTCTATTTTGGCTTGACTTCTTTATATTTCAGATCTTGTGCTTGTGGATTTATCATGACAGTAAGGACCTAGTCTTTTTAAATCAAAGCAAATCTTGCTCATGCTCAATGTGTCATAAGTTAGGAAATGTCAGTGTTTCTCCAAGAAATCACATCCATCATGATGGTCTACTATGCTAAATCTCCCATGTGACCACTCCACTTCCTCCAAATCTTGCACTAGTTTTTCCCCTACAAAGGGATTCTTAGATAAAAAATAAAATATCTATGAAAGGGTGACCATAGTATCATGCCCTGCTTTAACAAAGTTTAGAATTGCATCTTACACTTTTTTTGTCTTTTTTAATGTATACTAATAGATTCTCCTAAAAAAAAACAATATTAACAACAGATCAAATTTTACCTTACCTTTATATGCATTCATGAGATTTATGGGGTTTTGTATGATGGAATAAGAAAAATTAGTCCAAAAATGATATCTGAATCAATATGGATAGACACAACCAAATTTGAGACTAGACCATGATCTAAGTTTTGCAAGAAATTGAATTATAGAGTATGGGAAGGGAACTGATAAAAAAATATCCTATCATTGTAGTCTCCTAGCGTTGTGCACACTCTCTATATTCTATTTACAATCCCAATCAAATTCTACATATGATGTTTTTAATTATAGTGGGAAGAGACAAAATTGTGAAGCTCTCCTCCTCACAGGAATGCATGTGATAATGATTTAATGATGATAACATCTAATAAGAAATCATGTGAATCCAAACCATTATATACAAAAATGCAAAGTTTTTCAAGTATATAGAAAGGGTTCATATAACCAATATAACACTAAGTGCAATCCAGTCTAAACCAAAATACAACAACAAAGAGGCTTTGAATGGCCTCTAGAGTCCAAAAATAAAAATAGTATTAATTAACAAATATTAAATACAGTATATACTCTAGACTTTACAATCTAATCATAGGAGAGAATCATCTAAATTCTCGTCATCTACATATTCAACATGACTAGATAGCAACTAACAGCTCCTAACAGCATGAAAAACATCCTCATAACAATCCAAGAAATTATGAAAATCAACCCTTGAATCAGCTCCAAATTAGCCCAGGAAATTCTAAAATAAACCCTACAATCAGGTCCAAATCAACCCAAGAAACTTAGCTCAAAAACTCACCAAATCATCCCTTCAATCAACTCTCCAAATCATCCCAAAAAATTCTTCAAAACAACCCGTCAAGATTTCAAAAAACTCTCCAAATCAACCCAAGGCTCAACTCAAAAATGTTAGGAGGAGAGCTTCACAATTTTAAAGGATTGATATCTTCATAGGGACTTTAAAGGATAACGTTCAACATGAGGTTCGTTTTTGGGAACTTGATTCATTGGAGGAGGCATTCGAGTTGGCAAGAAAAATTGAAAGCGAAATTATGGAAACAAGGAATCCCACCACTCATGACTATAATTATGGAAGAGTTTCTTCTCCTAGCCTTCCACAACCTACAAGGCTTACACCACAACAATTGGAAGAAAAAATGGAAAAAGGGCTTTGTTATAATTGTGATAGCAAATGCACTAAAGGTAGTAAGTGTGCTGAGAAGAAATTATTTTACATAGAGTATGAAGAGGAGGAAGAAAAGGATCAAGAAACATCAAAAGAAAAGGATATACACCAGGACCCAACCTTAGAGAAAGAAGAAATGAATCTGACCATATCTTGTAAAGCATTGGAAAGAATTACCACTCCTTAAAATATGAAGAAGAAAAATGTTCAAGAAGTGAAAGATCACATCGAGCATTAAGAAATGAATCCAACCATATCATGTAAAGCATTGGAAGAAATTACCACCCCTCAAACTCTAAAGATAGAAGGACATATCAAGAAGAAAAAGGTTCAAGGAGTGAAAGATCACATTGAGCATCAACAACAAGTTCTCCAACTTTTACAAGATAACGACACTTTGGTGCAAAATCAAATGAAACAACAGGTAGATGAACATCGTAGTGAAAAATGTTTTGATGTAGGTGATTGGGTATTTTTACAGCTATATCTCAAGAAAGCTATTTATGAGAAGGAAATGTTGGCAATACTATATGCACTTAAGAAATGGCGACCTTACCAAATGGGAAGACACTTCAAGGAAAAAATGGATCATGATAGTCTTAAATACTTTTTAGAACAACTATTATCTTTAGAAGAACATAATAAATGTGTCACAAAAAAATTGGGTTATGACTTTGACATCATCTATAGAAAATGGAAGCAAAATTGTGTTGCAGATGCACTCTCAAGAAAGGATGAGGATGTGGAAGCATTGTTTTATGATATTTCTATTATCCAACTAGATTGGATAAATGAAGCAAGGGATGAATCGAAGAAGGATGAAGAAGTATGGCCACTTATTCAAAAGTGGCAAAAGATCCCAATTCAAACAATATTTCTAGAAATTGAAGAGGAAGGAAAATCATATTGGAACCTAGAGCAGTCACAGAAACAAGAACCTGACAGCTACGAAATCAATCAATTTCAGAGTATCTCATCAAGTGAAAGAACTTACCCATTGAAGATTCCACATCGGAGGATAAGAAGTTTATACAAAAGCATCAAGAACTACTCAAGCGTGCAGGACAACACTTTTTGAAGGAGAGCGGAATGTTAAGCCCCTATACTACTAGTGTAACCCCTTATTGTTATTAGTACAACCCACTTATTATATTGATGTACCCATGTAGTGCCCATATTGTTACTATTGTGCCCCATAGAAGCCCACTATTGTTATTATTGTGCCCTTACATTATTATTTGTATGTCGGTTCTGATTATGTTATGAGCCCCTAGACTCCTATATATAGAAAGGAGGTCTTTTCATTTGTATCATCCAAGAATTGTTCATTTATGTAATGTAAAGGAGGTTGCCCCCTCGAAGAGGCTGAATTCTAAGGCGTTGATCTATCTTTACTATCTTTTCTTGAGCTGGTTTCATAACATTTGGTATCAAAGCTTTGGATTCTAGGCTTTCGCTGCTCCAAACAGGTCATCGTGGAATTTTCGATATAAATTTTTTTCTGTGATGTTTCAGAAGTCTCAAAAGAAGCCCATTTGAGAAGAATTGACATTGAATGTTGGGTGCGAATTTCAGAGCTTTTCGCACAATATTTTCGGAGATATGATCTGAGGAAGTTGGTCTTTTTGCAGACTCCTGAATTACATTCAAAACAGGTGTCCTTGGGAAAATCGTCATAACTTTCTCTCTGAGGATCGGATTAAAATTTCGTAAAAATTTATAGAAATAGGACGGACTGTAGTTTCTTGTGGGTGTTTTTTAGATCCAAAGGTCGAAACAGTGACTCGTGGCACATCATACAATTTCGCTCTACTGAACTAGTCTATAATCAAGTCACTGTGGGAGATTTCGTATAACTCTTCCTTGGAGAATCCAATTTGGGTCAGACTTGTGGCATTGGAAAGAGGACACA
>APFE030339402.1:0-14479 GCA_000404065.3 Pinus taeda
TTTTATATTATCTCTCTATTATGTTATGTCTATCATTGTAGGTTCTAATATAGAAAATTGCATACTATTTTAATTATTAGCTGTAAATTTATTTTTTGGATATGCATCAAGAGGAGCAACAAGAAGGGATATATGGATGAATGAAGGGAACTATTGTTTGATGTCATTAATTGAAGAAGTTGGATCAAATGAATGGAGGTATTTACATAGGAGAGGAGGGAACCAAAGAGACATAACAATGATATTTGTTGAGTTAGGAAGGGTACGTTTGTTGTATTTATTTTATATTCATGATTTATTATTCAGTTTTGGTTTCATAGATTAGAGTAGAATTTTCTTGTCCCTCCTCATCAAAGCCCATGACCCACCCTATTAATCTATCATTCATGCAATTGACCTGATTTTCTCCCCTGTTTTGATGTGATTTCCCCTTAGTTGTTTTTAATCAATATAATGTTAGCTAAATGTATAAACTAAATTATTATCTATGATAACATCGAATACCAAATTGAAACTATAGAAGCAAGCCCTCCCTCTCGATTTCTATGTCAACATGGAGCTAAACCTATATTTATATTTAAACTTTTTGATGAGTCATCTAGAGTTTGTCTCTGAAGGTGAAAACATATACAATAGATTCAACTTTATTTCTATTGTTTCTCCTCCTTCATTACCTTCTTGGCCCAATGTTTTTAAATCTTTATGTTATGTTATTGGTCCTCATCTCATTAATCTCTTATCTACTATGTCTTTTAATCTTTTTTCTCTATTATGGGTCATGAATCCCATTAATTCCTCTTAACTTTTCATTTTTTTTAAATATCATTTCTCTATTATTGGTGCCTAATCCCATTAATTCCTTATTTGTAATGTTTTTATATATTTTTCTGTCTGGCCTTGGTACCCAATTCCATTAATCCCTTGGAAATCTTTTGCTTAGTTGGAATCATATAGCCACATCACTACTCCCCTTGAAGCATTCTATTAATCTGCAATTCAAAAAGCATCCATCCACTTATGTAACAAACATATCAATGTAGTTACCTTCATTTTTTTAACTTTATGTTTTTAAACCACGACTCACTATGTTTATCAATTTACAAATTTGTATGTGATAGACCTTCTCTATGTCCAGGAATGTGCAATTAAGCCATCATTGTATTGTCTCTCATTTTCAAAATGTTCATAGATACTCCCTTGCACATGCAAAACATAGTAGATCATTATAACAAGTGGCTTTTGTTTTGTATTTATTGTTGGTCTTGCCTTTTATTTTGTTATTGTTATCGTTACAACTCCAATTTTGGATCATTCATCGTGAATATGTTTGGTTATTTCCCAAGCGTGAGAGAACATTAGATGTATCATTTTCTTAAGGATTGAAAATGGAAATATAGGTCTTATCAAATGATCCCACCCTTTCATGTTTATAGAGGTGATGATTTTTGGGGGCTTTAAAAAATTTCCCCCAAAAGTCACTTTTCAAGGGTGTTCCAAACCACCCCCAAAAGTGGTTTTTTGGGGTGATTTTCAACCATCCCCAAAAGGAGAGTTTTTGGGGTGGTTGGAACCACCCCACAAGAAGCCAATTTTGGTGGTGGTTCGTATCTTTTAAAGGGGGTTTCAAGAATTACCCCTAATGCCACTTTTGGTGGTGGTTCGTATCTTTTAAAGGGGGTTTCAAAAAATTCCCCTAATACTAACCCACGCCACACACCACACACCCCCCCCCCCCCCCCCACCCACAATTCCACTTGTGGAGGTAGATAATGCCCCCCTAAAAGTATTTTTTTAGTAAAGTGATTGTATTTGTGTCCATTCTCTATTTCCCACATTTCATATATTGGACACTAGAAAATATAACTTAATAAATCTAGAAGTCTAGATAACCTTGAGAGTATAGATTTCATATTTTAGTTATAATTTTATCGGATGTGTTGCGATGAACTATCCAGTGTAATATGCAAGTTAGTTTATGAATCATTTTGGTATAAGAGAAGGTGGCTTTTGTTATTTTGTGGGAATTTCCAAGGGATCTAGATTGGTTTAAATAGAAAGTTATAAAACCCACCTATGGCCAACAAATCTATTAAAAACCCTTGAGATGTGTCAAAGGAGAGGCTTTCAAGGCTAGAAGAATAGGATATTGATATAAACCATAACTTGAATCTCTATATGGCAAATATTGAGAACAATTTGGGAATTAATGAAGATGGATGTTCCAACTTAGAGGCAAAATCAGAGGGGAAATCAAGGGATAGGGATGAACTAGAGAGGAAATCTAAGAATGAACACAAAAGGAACAACCTAGTTCATGCATCATGAACCGTTCATAGTCCTTGTTCAAGATGGAAACAAAGGTCTACATCAAGCCATATAAGGTGAGATTGATGCTTTCAATTTAAATCACTAATTACAATAGTTAGAGCTTTATTTTAGTGTTTGTCAAATAGAGGAAGGGCATAAAATTTTATTTTGTCATTTAAAATTAGAGGGCCACACCCAGAATTGTTGGGAAATCCATACGAAAACCCTAATACTAGAGGGAGATCCTCTAGTGATTAAGTGGGAAGATTTAAAAACTCTTATAAAGTCACATTTCTACCCTATAATGTATCTAGAGGAATAGTGGATTCAGTGGAATTACTTCAAGAAAAGATGAGCATTGAGTGTATAGGATTACATGAAATTTAAGAAGATGAAATAATTTTGGATATCTCTCCAAAGAAACCAAACATGCTCCTAAAATATATGAGGGGTTTAAATAGTCGTTTGTGGAAGTAAGAGATGTTCGAACCCATAACAATGATGAGGCTTGTTTACAGGCACAATACCTAGAGAACATACACCAAATGAAAGGGAGATAAAGTGGATCAAAGTAGAAGTATCACCATTAAGTTTTCTAGGAGGAGAAGAAGAAGGGGAAAGTGGGGAAAGACAAAAAGACAAGAGCAATAGCATGTCGGTGCAAAGATCCAAAAAACTACTAAAATCATTATAACATTGAAGGTCATTTAGAGGAGAACCATTGGATGGGGCATCTAGAGCTCAACTCAAAGAACTAAAACAATGATACTAAGAACAAAAATCTTGTGGCCATAGATTCAAGTAATTAGGTGGAAAGAAGCTCATATGTGGATGAGAATATTTTATATGCATTAATGCAAAAGGTATTGTAATTTTTTTTGTTTAAAATATATTATTGAATGTATAAATGGATTGTGTACCTTGAAAAACCATAAACCATGGGGCAATGAAATTCTACATATTAAACAACTTAAACACAAGATTTTAAAAATATTTGTTAGATTTCAGTTAAAATTAACTAGAAATAATCACTGGAAAAAAAGTCATTTTTATCTATTAGTTAGACTACACATTAAATTAGTATTGAAAATGGGTAAAATATAACTTCATATTGAAAAAGTTCTAATTTTCAATTAAAAAAATAAAACTTACTGAGTAATTCTATTGGTATTGAAATTAACTGAAGATGGTCAAGTATATTGAGTGTGTTAAGATAGAAATAGAGAAATATAATGAGCTCTCTATGATCATTGCTTCTCTGGTAACCTTGTAACATTAATCACTGACAGCTAAAAGAAGAGGTCCACCAGAAAAGGACAACCTGCACCAATATTACATAAAGTACTTATTATCGAGTATCAAAGATTACACCTTTAATTGAATCTTGAACATTCAAAATTTAAGAAAACCCAACTACTTTGCAGCGACGTGGATGTGGAGAGAATTCCCTGAAAACCCAACTGCTTTGCACTGATGTGGAAATAATTTCATCAAAAGCATATGAAGCTTTTTTTGAGATACTAAGGAAGGGAATCTTTATGCTTTTTTTTTTTAAATAGATGAGGTTGTGGTGTGGTGTATATATGGGTTCCTTTGTTTCTTTCTATATTATCTCTGTTTTGTGTGTTTATAATGCGTAGCGATGCACCAACTACATTCATGAAATTAATGAATGATATATTTTGCATATTTATAAGTTCGTTTTTATTGTTTATTTGGATGAGTTACTAGTATACATTGCTACCTAGGAGGAGCACATCTCACATTTGATGCAGGTGCTAGAGACTTTAAAGAAGTATTAGTTGTTGGCAGGTCTCAAGAAGTGTGATTTTTCACAATAGCCTTTGGTGTATTTGGGATATGTGATAGGGGAAGGAGAGTTGAAGATAGATTCTTCCAAGGTAGAGATGCAAAAACTAGAATTGAGCATTTGTTCTTGTTGTTTAAATCATGTCTACGAATGAGTATGGTCATACATGGCAATTATGTTTCCATAAAGCAACTAAATTGCATTGTTGTTTACTGCATTATATGAAATATTATGAATTAAAAATGAAATGAGTTATAGATTTTATGTCAAAAGCTTTAAGGAGGTACCCTAGTACAAATGCAATAATTTGGGGTTGCCAATTACATTGAAAGTATTGTGGAGATTCCCTATAGATTAAAGTAGTTGAAAATCATAGTTTTTACATATTTTCAATAGAGGGAGGAATAAAATGTACAGTGAGGTCATAAAGGAGAGAAGCCATGCCCTAAATGGGTTCATTTTCAATCCTTTTATTTTATTAAAAAGAGTTTGGTAAAATGGTAAAATTTCTTATGATCGGGTGTGTAGTCTTGTTGAGAGATGTCTTGTTATATGGATGTGACGTGAAATACATCAAACCATGGGTAGAGACAATGTAACCCTTGAGATGTTTAGTTGACCATTATTATTTTCAAAATAAGAATGAATCTACTCTATAGTGGACATGTGTAGCACACAACTATAGTTATGTGTGTATGTGTCGAGGACATGATTTGTGGTACAAGTGAAAAGGAACATAATGCTCTAGAAAACATTATAGCTGTCTGGAAATTGCAAAGATGCAAGTTTGAAGATTATTTTCCTCTAAGGAGTACATTCTTTTAACTATGAATTTTCTCTCTCAACCTCTGGGTTAATTTTTTTAGGAAACTTTTAGTCATTAGATATTTGTATCAAAAAACCAAAATATATTTAAAATTAAAAGAAAAAAAAAGTAGAAAATTCTTTAAAACCACACAAACTATTTTAACAAAAAAAACTTTATACTAAAATTTTTAAACAAATAGATGGAACAACAAAATAAGGTACATTATCTCACTCCTTGTAGCGTTAAAGAAGCTAATAATTCTCCATAAAATTTGCTTTAAAAAACTTTAAAACCTTATAATGAAAAAAACCATAAATCAAACAAAAGGACATATAATTTAAAAAGAAAAAATAACATGAATAGAAGGAAAATTGAATTTAGTGAAATGCACATATACAATATATCTATATACGCAGTGGGTTTACTTTCCTTTAGATGTTACAAATGCATAAATTAGCAATACAAGAATTAAAAGGAAAGTGTAAATTTACAAATTAAGTTTGATCTCATCTTGACCTTCAGTTGTAAATCACATTAAATTAGGGCAGAGTTTAACTCATTTTTCATTAGAATTTGGGGATTCAATTTGGAGTGATTTTTTGTTTGTTTAAAATATATTTTTGAATGTATAAATGGATTCAATGCCTTCAAATTCTTCTCAAATTCTACATATTAAATAACTTAAATTAAAGCTTTTAAAAATCTTTACCCAATTTTAATTAAAATTAATGAGAAACAATATTTGAAAAAAAAATTAGTTTTCGTTCTATTAATTAAACTACACATTAAATTAGTATAAAAAATAACTTAAAGTGGTTTTAAAAACTTCCCCTAATGCTACCCCTCCCCCCCAACCCAGCCCCCCCCCCCCTCCAAACAATTCGACTTTTGAGCAGATAATGCCCCCCATAAAGTATTTTGTATAGTATAAAGTGATTGTCTTTGTGTCTATTCTCTATTTCCCATATTTCATATATTGGACACTAGAAAGTATAACTTAATAAATCTAGAAGTCTAGATAACCTTGAGAGTATAGATTTCATATTTTAAGTATAATTTTATCAGATGTGTTGTGATGAACTATCCAGTGTAATATGCAAGTCAGTTTATGAATCCTTTTGGTATAAGAGAAGATGGTTTTTTGTATTTTGTGGGAATTTCCAAGGGATCTAGATTGGTTTAAATAGAAATTTATAAAACCCACCTATGGCCAACAAATATATTAGAAACCCTTGAGATGTGTCAAAGGAGAGGCTTTCAAGGCTAGAAGGATTGGATATTGATATAAGCCATAACTTGAATCTCTTTATGGAAAATATTGAGAACAAGTTGGGAATTAATGAAGATGGATGTTCCAACTTAGAGGCCAAATCAGAGGGGAAAACGGGGGATAGGGATGAACTAGAGAGGAAATCTAAGGATGAACACAAAAAGGAACACCTATTTCGTGCATCATGAATCGTTCATAGTCCTTGTTCAAGATGGAAACAAAGGTCTACATCAAGCCATATAAGGTGAGATTGATGCTTTCAATTTAAATCACTAATTACAATAATTAGATCTTTATTTTAGTGTTTGTCACATAGAGGAAGGGCATAAAATTTTATTTTATCATCTAAAATTAGAGGGCCACACCCAGACTTGGTGAGAAAGCCATACGAAAGCCCTAATACTAGAGGGAGATCCTCTAGTGATTAAGTGGGAAGATTTCAAAACTCTTATAAAGTGTGATTTCTACTTTATAATGTATCTAGAGGAATAGTGGATTCAATGGAATTACTTCAAGCAAAGACGAGCGTTGACTGTATAGGATTACATGAAATTTATAAAGATGAAATAATTTTGGATATCTCTCCAAAGAAACCAGACATGCTCCTAAAATATATAAGGGGTTTAAATAGTCGTTTGTAGAATTAAGAGATGTTTGAACCCATAATAATGATGAGGCTTGTTTACAGGCACAATACCTAGAGAACAGTATAAGTAAATGCAGAAGATGAAGAGAATTTGGTGACCTCAAGTAGAGACAGAAAGGATGTCGATTATTGCAGGATTCTGTAAGGGTTTTGGGTAAACCCTAGGTTTAACTGTAGACTTTCACATTTATTGGAGTTGCGTACCTGTCACCGATAGTATTGCTCGTTGTTCCCATTGCTGCCTCGTCTGTCGCTTTCAAAATGTCAATTTCATCTTGTATTATGGGGGATATGATGGATATTGAGGAGGTCGATTATTGACCATCCACAGCTGGATCGTGTCATTTTCGAGCACCCTTGTTTCTCATCGTTAACAGTTGGCCCTAGTCTCCCGTCCGGCCCTTTTGCGTCGAACTCGTCGCCGGTGGTTACCTTGTCGGAGAACTGTTTTGCACCACCTTTCATTGGGTCTCTCTCTCTTGAATCCCCTGCTCTGGATATACCTCCTGTCAAGGTCAAGTCTGCAAAATCCATCCCACTGGAAGGTTCCCCCGACCCTTTGACGGAACACCCATCTGCACCTCGCTCGGGGAAGAGAAAATCTAAGTGCGTGAAGACGACCTCCAAAGATATTACGATCTAGTTTGGTGAGACCTCTGTAATCGGGGAAGCGGCATTTATGGCCAACACAATTCTTGTTGGACATGTTCGCGGAAGGGCTTATTCGGCCACAAGGCTCACTTTATGGGTCAAGGAAATCTAGGGTGGATTACTCAAAGAATTGCCTGAGGCACATGTTCTACCTAGGGGTTGGTTTGCCCTTCACTTTGCGAAGGAGAATTATACAGAGTTGGTTCTTGCTAGATACTTTCACATTGAGATGGCTCCGGTCCTCCTCAAGAGATGGAGCCCTCTTTTTGATCCTCAGCGAGAACATATTGGGATTGGACCCTTATGGGTGCGCTTGTTAGGGCTCCCTCTATAGTAGTGGTGCGAGGAGGTCTTCATCAGAATCAGGAATGCCCTTGGTACATATCTAGACCATGACCAAACCTTTGTGGAATCTAGAAATAGAACACTTGCCCGTATCATGGTCCATTTAGACACTCACGAGGGTTTGGAGGAGAAGATTACGCTTTAATGGGGGAAATATACCAGGATCCAGATACTAGATTACGAAGGGGTTCCATTTCGCTGTCGACGGTGCCACAAGATGGGCCACATATTTGAGGATTTACCCCTTAATAAGAAACAAGAGGATAACCCTAAAGCGTCTTTTGCACCATCCAGGATCGATTCGTCAGCCATCTAGCACTCCCCTGCTCCGAGGCCTATTCCTCTAGTCAACAATACTCCTCCTAAGACAGTGGACGAGGAACACAGACCGCTCTCGCCGCCTATCACTAGGTCTTGGGCAGCTACTGAAGTCACCAAAGGTTCGAATACTTATCTCATCCCTCTTATCTCTTCTATTACTCATTGCTCCTCTTTCGTTGCACCTTCCATCACTGTGGCACACTGCACTATGTCGTCCTTCCCTATTATTGCACCTTCTACTCCCTCTCTGCATTCATTATCCACATCCTCCTCTTCACCATCTTCGTCTAGGGTTTCAAAATCTCATCATTACAATATCAGACCCCATTCACTACCTAGTGGCACTCTGGTACATCTTACCAGATTGGGCCTCTCTATACCTGGTCCAGCCTCTCTGCCATCTAGGGGAAGAAAATCTGATCTATCAAAAGCTATCAGACGTGTTGGAGCTGAAGTCGTCTCTGGCCGTCAATCTACTCTTGATGGGGTTCTTAGAGCATTGAATACAACTGGTAGCATTCCCCCATGAAATGCCTTTCTTTTAATTGTCAAAGCATGGCTAGTGCCTCCGAGAAGCTAGCCTTGTGCAGAATTTTTGAGATTGAACCTGTTGACATTATTATGCTACAAGAAACCCTAGGCTCGGCTGATCTTATCACCAGTTCTTTGAAATCTATTTCCTTGGGATGGCTCTATATGGCAATGGAAGCTATGGGGAGATCTGGTGGTCTTGCCATTGGATATAATCCCAAGACCATTAGAGTCAATGCATCTTGGGGAGGCCATGGTTTCCTAGGATTAGATCTCTTTTCAGCAGAGCTTAGCACCAACCTACGGATTGTCAACATTTATGGTCCTTGTCAATAGAGGGAGCATTTCTGGCAACACCTGTTTGGCCTCTCCATTTTCTCATCTGATCACATCATTATTGGGGGTGATCTCAACTTCTCCCTAGGTTATGGTGAATCATGGGGGTCTATGGCACAAGTGGACTCAATCTCGGCGTTTATGACTGATCTCCTAGAGCGGTTTAATTTGATGGATGTCCCTATGAATAAGTCTCTTCCCACATGGAGGAACAGAAGGGTGGGCAAGGCAGCCCTTGCTCGAATATTAGACAGATTCATTATGAAGGGGCCCCTAATACAACAGCTGCATCACTATAAACAATGGGTAGGCACAGGGGGTATCTCAGATCACTCCTGCATTTATCTAGAGAAATTGGGGCCTCACCATAAGACAAAAGCCCTTTTCAAGTTTAATCATGTCTGGCTTCAGGACCTTACTTATGTTCGTATGGTTTCAGACTTCTGGCCTGCAAACCCGATCAATAAATCTAATTTTATGGCGAAGGCTTCTGTTTAAACTTATCCAAGCTCAAGCATCTCTCTATCAACTGGGCTAGAAAAAACATCAGAGGGAGAATTTGACTCTATTACACATAGAATCAGAGCTCTACTCTCTTCTCGATGAGCGAAATTTGGGGTTTATCACCGCTGAAGACAAATCTCATTTGGTTGAACTTGAGAACCAAAAGGCTCAGATCCTTAAGGAAAGAGAGGAATCCATCCATCTTCGGAGTAGAGCCATATGACTGAAAGCAGAGGATGACAACACAAGGTTCTTTCAGAACTATGCAAAAGGTAGAAAGGTTACAAACACCATTTGGAATCTACCTCTTCCTGAAGGAGGTGTGGCTAATTCATTCAAAAAAAATTCCCACCTTGGCTCTACTCATTTTAAGAACCTATACAAAAGCCATCTTGGTTTGAATCTTGCTGATATCATTAATGTGGCTAGTCACTTCCCCAGGTTTGTTAATGAGGATGAGGTAGAGACACTTTTTGCTCCAGTGACATCTGGTGAGCTTGAAGGCATGCTAAAATGGTTCAAAAAGGACAAGAGCCCGGGATCGGATGGCTGGACCATTGAATTCTACCTCGCTTTCTATGACCTCCTGGGACAAGATCTACTGAAGGTAGTGGAAGAGTGCAGATTGTCTGGGTCTCTGTACAATGCTATCAACTCGACTTTCATTACCCTCATTCCAAAGTCCGACACCCCATCCTCCTTTAATGACTACAAACCCATCTCTTTGTGCAATTGTCTGTATAAAATCATCTCCAAGATCATTGCAAATCGCCTCGGCCCTATTCTCTCTCGTCATATTGCTCCCCAACAATTTTCTTTTCTTGAACATCGACAGATTCGTGAAGCTATTGGCTCAGCCCAAGAAGCCATTCATACAATCTGGACCAGACACCAAAAAGTCATTACTCTAAAGATAGATCTGGCAAAAGCTTTTGATCGTGTCAGTTGGCTTTACATTAAGATGATCCTTATCCATTTGGGCTTCCCCCACAATTTCATCACCTGGATCATGGCCTACATAACCTCACCCACTTTCAGTGTTCTCATCAATGGGTCTGCATCTCATTTTTTTCACTTTGAGAGGGGGCTTAGACAAGGATGCCCCCTATCACCTCTCCTTTTTTTTTATTTTCATGAATGGTCTCAGCCGATTGATTGCATCGGCTAAGAGAGACAATGATATTTGTGGACTCAAGATATCTGATGACTGCTTTCTCACCCATCTACTTTTCGTGGATGATGTTCTTATTTTTCTTGATGGTAGTATTCAGGATTCCTGCTCCTTTTCCAAGATTCTCTCTCTTTTCTCATCAGCTACTGGGATGTTAGCCAATCGCTCAAAATCCACCATTACTTTTTCCCGAACCTCCATCCAAGAGACTCATTTTGCTCATCAGTTGCTCCCTTACTGCATCAATCCACTAGATCGGGGTCTCAAATACCTGGGGTTTTGGATTAAGCCTATCAGCCAGAAAATTGTTGATTGGGTTTGGCTCGTCACAAAGATGGAGAAAAGGCTTACCATATGGAGCCACAGATATTTGTCCAGAGCTGGTAGACTTGTCCTGGTTAAATCTGTTCTTGAGGCCACTCTTGTATTTTGGATGGCACTCGCTTGGATTCCTAGGAGCATCTTGGCATGTTTGCAACAAATCTGCAACAGATATGTATGGAATGGGAACTAGGACAAATAGATTTTTGCATGGGTTGGCTGGAGCAAGATAGCGCTGCCCAAAAAATGGGGAGGCTGGGGCCTAAAAGATCTTCCTTTATTCGCACAAGCACTTGCTGCAAAAATGGGATGGACCCCGTTGACCAGACAGAATCTCTGGACTGTCATCTCATATCACAAGTATATTTGGCCTCAACAAATTATGGATTAGATTTGTTTGCCTAGTTGGCCTAAATCTGGCATCTCATCTTCTGGAAGGCACTCCTTCACTCTCTGTCGCTCATCAGGGATAATCTGGCCTTGAGAATCAACGATGGATCTATGGCTCGCATTGGTTTAGATCCATGGATTGGAAGTGGAGGAAGATATCAGCTGTTTAGAGAACTTATATTGTATCTCCATTCACACAAGCTCAAGGTAATTGCAAACATTGCGTATCTTCATAATTCCACCATTTTTGCTCATAGATGGAAATCTGCCTTACAACTCGATTTACCACAATGTTGGCACCAAGAATGGCATTATTGTACCTCTGATCTATCTAAATCTCATATTAGGATAAAAGAGGGCTTGGATGAACTCATTTGGTGTCATTCGGACAGTGGTATATACTCACCTATGTCTAGTTATTTAGCCATGATCTCCCACAAGATACCGGACTTGATTACCTTCTTGTGGAAGTCTATATGGAAACTTATCGTGCCTCCTCGGACCAGACTATTTTTTTGGTGTATTCTAAAGGATAAAATTCCCACTGGCGAAAATCTTATGCACCAATCCTTCCATGGGCCAAATTGGTGTACATTATGCAAAAGACCATCGGAATCGATTTCACATCTATTTCTGAATTGTCCAGCCTTGATTGATCTTTGGCAAAATATTTCCGCTACTATACACTTCATGTGTATCTGGGAAGGTGAAGACATTAACAAAGCATGGGAAGGCTGGTACCATCGGCATAAAGGGTCAAAACTACAAAGTCTCCCTTTGATTATCAGCTAGCATATTTGGCTGGCTTGGAATTGTTCCATATTTGACAACAAACCTGTGTGTTGGTCGCACACTGTGTCTTTTATAATATAGGCATTTAATGAGATGCCTGAGCCTCCACAACCTCGAGCCCGCAGGCCACATGCTCCTCCACTTATTGATAAAAATACCCCTTGGGCGTATTTTGATGGTGCAGCACAGCAGCAGGGATGTGGTGGTGGATTCATCCTATACATTAGTGATCATCATTACTTCAAAGTTAAGATGGGATTATGGGCTGGAACAAACAATTTCGTTGAACTCATCACCCTTCGTCATCTCTTGCATTTCTCTTTGGGGCATAACTGCATGAGCATTAATATATTTGGAGACTCGAAGATCATTATCAATTGGTTCAATAATATTACTGCTTGTCACATACACACACTCATTAATATTTTGGATGAAATAAACATTTTCAAGGCTCAATTTAATATTATCACATGCAATCATATTTACAGGGAACATAACAGTTGTGCTGACGAGCCATCCAAGGCGGCCATGATACTTCCCAGAGGAGAGTGGATGATCCAGCAATAGCGAGGGACAAATGAATACCACTACTATCACTGCCCTTACATAGATTTACATTATTATAGGGCTGAGAGCCCATGATCTGGTTATTCTTTTGGAAAATTTTGAACAAATGTTTAATCTTTGAATATATTTATAGGATCTTTATGTATGGCCCTGCGTGGAAAATGTACAGACTAAATACAAGGCTTCTTTATTGAACATCTTGCGTGATGTTCTGGACAGTATACAGTTATTTTTGCTGAACTTTCAAATTTTTTACTGAGCCCTCTAGGGCTAGACAGATACATCATATGCATATCACATCTACAATATGTAATTTTTCAAATTAATGAAAGATTACGATTTTTCTAGTGGAAAAATTACCTAGAGAACATACACCAAATGAAAGGGAGACAAAGTGGATCAAAGTAGAAGTATCACCATTAAGCTTTCTAGGAGGAGAAGAAGAAGGGGAAAGGGGGGAAAGACAAAAAGACAAGAGCAATAGCATGTCGGTGCAAAGATCCAAACAACTACTAAAATCATTGTAACATTGAAGGTCATTTAGAGGAGAAGCGTTGGATGGTGCATCTAGAGCTCAACTCAAAGAACTAAAACAATGATGCTAAGAACAAAAATCTTGCGGCCATAGATTCAAGTAATTAGGTGGAAAGAAGCTCATACGAGGATGAGAATACTTTATATGCATTAATGCAGAAGGGGATTGTAATTTTTTTGTTTAAAATATATTATTGAATGTATAAATAGATTGTGTACCTTGAAAAACCATAAACCATGGGGAAATGAAATTATACGTATTAAACAACTTAAACACAAGATTTTAAAAATATTTTCCAGATTTCAGTTAAAATTAACTAGAAATAATGGCTGGAAAAAAGTCATTTTTATCAATTAGTTAGACTACACATTAAATTAGTATTGAAAATGGGTAAAATATAACTTCATATTGAGAAAGTTCTAATTTTCAATTAAAAAAATAAAACTTAATGAGTAATTCTATTGGTATTGAAATTAAATGAAGGCGGTCAATTATATTGAGTGCGTTAAGATAGAAATAGAGAAATATAATGAGCTCTCTATGATCACTGCTTCTCTGGTAACCTTGTAACATAAATCACTAATGGCTGAAAGCAAAGGTCCACGAGAAAAGGACAACCTGCACCAATATTAAGTAAAGTACTTATTATCGAGTATCAAAGATTACACCTTTAATTGAAACTTGAACATTCCAAATTTAAGAAAACCCAACAACTTTGCAACGACCTAGATGTGGAGAGAATTCCTTGAAAACCCAACCGCTTTGCATTGATATGGAAATAATTTCATCAAAAGCATATGAAGCTTTTTTTTGCATTATAGACGTTGTGGTTCATAGTGATCCACTCCGTTAACCGTCAACCAAGCTTTTTTTGCATTATAGACGTTGTGGTTCACAGTGGTTCCTCTGTTTCTTTCTATATTGACTTTTTTTTGTGTGTTTATAATGTGTAGCTTTTGATAGAAAACACTTAAAATGAAGATATCACCAAGTTTGAGTCAAAGAAGACCACCTTCAAAACTAGACAAAGTTAGTATGAGTGGTTAGTTATGATATTTGACCTATGCGATGCACCAACTACATTTATGAAGTTAATGAATGATATATTATGCACTTTTATAAGTTCATTTTTTATTGTTTATTTGGATGAAGTACTAGTATATATTGCTACCTA
>APFE030339407.1:0-25376 GCA_000404065.3 Pinus taeda
TTTTTGGTATATCTTTCTAACCGTTCCTAGTTCAAAACCTTTAATACCTTAAAAACAATCAAAATCCAATAAATGGAGAAGTGACAAATCTCCACACAAAGGCTTTTTAAAGACCCTCAAAATTCAGTTAATGGAGAAGTGACAAATCTGCATAAAAATTCTTTTCATCTAGTATCTTTTTCCTGTGAAAATTAAATAAATTGATTTAAAAATATTTATAACATTAACACGATTTCACACTTTCAGTTGAACTCACGTGAAAGTTGTTGCTTTCGATTATGACCAAAATTAATTTGCCATTTGATGGTGATTATCCTCAACCACATTCAACCGAACGTTCTATACGAACAAATTGAAAAAATAAAAAACAAAGAAAGAAATTTCAAATAAATATCATAATTTCGCTGTCAGTGGGACCCAAATTAAAACATTTTGTTTAATTTTTTAAAAAGGAATCTAGGCTTTATAAAGTGAGTGATTGGCTTTCTATTTTCAACTCACATATACTATTCAATGTATTCTTGCTTTTACTAATTTCGATGTAACTCTGCATGGATGCACCCACTTCAAAATCAATTTAAAATACAAGATCAATCTACTTTAATTGATTCAATATAATTTATTATTTTGGTAAGGCTATGTTCATTTGACACATTCATCGTCTTGTAACTTTAGGTTATTTGAATCAGGGTATATTCATTTGGTTCAGGGCAGGGTAGGGTAGAGTAGGTTAGGTTTAGTTTGCTTTGGTTTGGTTAAGTTGGTTTAGGTTAAATTAGGTTAGATTAGGTTAAGTTAATTGGAAAGTTTGCTCCGTCAACCCCTCCAAACCGGTGCTTTTAGGTACTACACGTAGTACGAAATTGGAAAGTATAAACAACAAAGTTCAGAAAAAATATGATGTTGACTGTTAAACATCTTAAAAAAGAACCAGTCAAAAAGCTTTATGATATCTCTCATCTTCGTGAAAAGGATAACCAAAAAATTTAATACAAAATATGACGTTCAATGTTAAACATCCTTAAGAATAAGTATTCAAAACTTTTATGGTCTCTATCATGTTCGTGAATGGCTTCTGGATTTTGGGATTTTGATATATGGGATTTTGATATATAATGCTTATCCTCTAACAATTAATTAAAGACAAATTTTTAAATATCCTTAAACCTCTCGACAAATGAATTTTAAAAGTTTTCAAATCTTTCAGTGCGTGGTTTAACAGAAAAAACATTTATTCTGTGTGATGTTAGCGACTGGCTTTTGGCTTTTTATTTTTAACTGTTTCATATTAAAGTATGATGCTTCTTACTTTAAGCATTTCAGGCACAGCTTAAAGTATCTTGACTTATCTTAAAAGAATCACATTTCAAAGAAAACCCTTTTCACTTGATTCCATGCTGATTGAAATCTTCCAACCTACCATTAATATATAAAACAGTTATATCAGATGAGCCAGTTATATCGCGAATAAAAAGCATCTTGTGATTCATGATGCTGGCCAAAATCCAAAACCTCTGCCCGTCCAAAATCTATTACCTATTATTTATTGTCATTGTGTCCTACAAGGCTGGTAACATTTCGGAATCTGTGAGCTGAATAACTCAGCTTCCGGTTTTTTTCATGATTCCAACTGAATAGAGAGGTGAAAACAACTCACGTTGTTTGCACAAATAGGTGAGCGAATATATTCTATTCATGCACCCTGCAATCATATATTTACTATATAAATTTCGGTCCAATTCCGAGTGGAGCATCTGGCCATGATTTATATATTGTCACCAATAAATGTGATAATCATATCTCTTTATCGAAGGGAATAATCATAATTTTCTTGGTTTTGTTTATACTAATTTTCAATTCAAACTCTTTAATTAACATCCCATTCAAACTAATATATAATTTATGGAAAAGTCATTCGGTATTATCTTTATGCTTTGTTAAAAAATAAACTTAACCCAAAAAAGTCTTGATTTTAACCCATAAAATTTAGGATGATATCAACTTTATTTATGGCATATATTAATAAAAAATAAGTAGAAAAACAATAATTCAATAGTGAACTAAGTTAGTTTATAAATTTTTGAATTTTTTTAAATATATACTGTTTGCTTGATTTTATAATTATTTTTTTAGTTTATTTTATTATATATAATAATAATAACAATTATATATCTATATATATAGTTATTTAATATAAAATTTTAATATTTTCTTTTACCTTAAGATTGCGTGTGAACATTTCCTAAATAATTTTTTTTTAAATATTATTATATATATATATATATATATATATATATTAATATATATACTATAATATAGATATATAATATATGTTGTGGAAATATTTTAAAAAATTTTTAAAAGACTTTTATTATCTTTAAATGTATTTCGAACACAAAATTTAAAGTAAAAATATATATAAAAGCATATTATACTCACCATATATTCCAACATTTTACATATATAAAAGAAAGTCTTATATCACAACTATTTCCCATATTTACTAGGTAAAATTTATAGAAATCAGATTATAATAGGTCATGACCTTGACCTTTTCAACATGCAAATGCTTAAATATAGGTTTTCACATTGACACAAATATATTAAATATCATATTTAATACCGTGAATAAATTTATAATACAATAATTAGGTTATGAGAATTCAATATATATATATGACACTACTAATGGGTATAAAAATATTAGTTTTTACATTATAAATATTTCTCAATATTTTATTGGATAAAATTTACACAAATGAGATATGACATGATATAGATTTGGTCCCTTTTTACTTCCATAGATGTTTAAATATATTTTTTACCATTGAAAGCAATAAAAAATTCCATAATTGTATATAAATATTTATAAGTAAAATAATATGATATTTAATACTCTATGACTTTAGAGAACAAACTTATCACATGATCAAAATGTCAAATGACCATCATCAAATATCTTGTGTCGTGCCAAATATATTAAATGCGCCAACATAAGATATCTCCACTTTGAAACTATATGTTGATTTTGTTGATTCATTTTTTAACTGAAATTAGGATCATTGAACACCTAATTTCTACTTAAACACTCTAGAAACGATTTAAATATACAAATATTGGAGACCAACTTTTAATAAACAATTAACACTATCTAAAAGTTAAGTTAATTCATTTCTTTCTTATATTATCAAGTTATATCATACATCTTTATGACAATGTTATATAGATGGTTTAAAATTGGTTTTTTTCTTTTTGTTATAATTATTCTCATCATATTTATCTAAAATTTAATCATGTTGATTTTTTTAATTAAATTATATCCTTATATATGCATTCTTGCTATTATTTCTTGTTTACATTATTTTTATTTTATTAGTTTATATATTAATTTTCACATCTCTATTTTTTAAATTTATACAAGAAATTTTGAAAATTTTAATTTATTTAATTTCTTTCAGCATCATTTATAAATTATCTTGCTCAAAAAAAATCTAGTGATTTACATAATATCTCCTATTATCACAATACAATTATTTAGTATCTTCCAATCCTCTAAAATTATCCTCAATCAAACTCTATACATATAAATTTATTTAACTTTACACATATTAACTATTTTAACTTTACAATTCACTTTGGTAATAAATAACAATATTTTATTTCTTTATGAAATACTATATATTATTATATTCAAATCACACTGAAATGTATATTCATATTTGATTTCTTTTTATCAACACATCCTTCCCAGTAGGAATCTCTATAGCGAACCGATCTAAAACCTTAAATTAATATAATCTTGTCCGTAACTAACCATATTGCTATTATATCCAATAATTCTCTTAGTATTGTGATTTCTTTAGTATCAGAACGGTTCTGCTGCGAGGTTCATTTACTTGTAACTTTAGGTTATTTTGATCTGGTTAAATGCATTTGATCCAACGTTGAATTACTTATAATTCTGGTTACTTGGACAACTTGAGGTTATTTGCTTAAATTTTCTCCGTCAACCCATTCAAGCGGGCGCTTTAGATAGTACAGGCAGTAAGAAATGAAAAAGCATAAAAAACAAATATGACGTTTATCGTTAAACATCCTTGAAAAGAACGATTCAAAAAGTTGAATGATCTCTATCATGTTCGTGAGTGGCTTCCAGTTTTTAAGATTTTGATATATGATGCTTATCCTTGAACATCCAATTATAAACCGATCTAGGCATCCTTGAACATCTCCGAAAATCAATTTTAAAAGTTTTTAAATCTCTGAGTGGGTGATCTAAAAAACAATTTATTTTATTCAATATGATATTAGTGACTCCCTCTCCACTTTCACCTTTCCGAGCGTTTAAAATGTGGTGTTTCTTATTTTAAGCATTTCAGGAACAGTTTACATCATCCTGATTTATGTTAAATGAACTGAAATGCAGCTAAAACCAATATAGTTCAAACAAAACCTTTACCTGATTCCACGTTGATTGACATAGGGGTTTGAAGTTTCCATATTCAAATATACATAAGTATCTTCCAACTTCCAAATAGATAAGCCACTTATTTAACAAAATCATCAATCAAACGCTCGAAAACTTCGTTATTTGATGTAAAACAGGGTTGTAAGCATCTTGTGACTGATGATGTGTTGCCAAAACCCAAAAACCCTACAGCCGTCCAAAATCCAAAAACTATTATTATACAAATCAGCGTGTCCCGAAAGGTGGTATCTTCTAGGAATCTGTGATATAAATAATTCCGCTTCTCTGTGTTTTGTGATTTCACAGAAGTAAAGACAACTCTTCGTTCGTAGACATAGGTCAGCAAATATATTATATTCATGCATTCTGCAGTAATATATTACTTCGGGGCCAAATTGAACAATATTTACTATATCTTATAATCAATTAACAGTATCTTACAATCAATTAGATAAAGTGTTTTGTTATGATTATGAGTATGTTGTGGGTTTGTCTCTGTGAAGTCTATTTGTTTTGAGTTTGTTTAGGAGACGTTAACTTTCCTTAAATTTATCGACAATAAAACAAACAAAATTAAATATACTACTTTATTATATATACCTATTTTTCATGAAGAAATCACCCCCTCACGATCTGAACCAACTGTCCACTCTCATCATCCGACGAACCACCTTGTAAGAAAGGAGATTTATGTAGTTTGTGCATTTAATGGACATGGAGTAAAACCAACTATTAATTTATTAATTTCATTCTGCAATTATAACGCGCCAAAATATACATCCTCTTTTTCTTCAATTCATTCCGATTGTATATTCAAAGATGAGCAAAATCAACAATTAATTTGTAATTGTATCCGAAAATATGTAAAAATAAGTGATGAGAAATACACCAAAATGCATTCACATTTTTTTTTGGTAGTATCTGGGGTGCAAGTACATGGCCTCCGGCCTGAAGTCAACGAATGTACACGGTTAGAGCTGACCAACAAAGAAAACGAATGATTATTGTTCAATTGTGACGCTTACCACAAATAGCATATATAATGATGCCCTTAACGTGTCATATACACAGAACAAAGAGTATATTACCAATTGCATCAGAGATTGCAAAGAAACCGCTGTAGCTGTACTTTTTTTGAATTAGTGTATAATATTAATTTACTCCCAGCAATTACACTGGAGATTGCAAAGAGATTGCAAAGGAAACACAGTAAATTTGTAGCTATATTTTTTTTGGATTAGCATATACTAGCAATTGTCCTAAAAGGTACAAAGATAGGCCGATAGGATTATTAAATTAGAATTGTTGAATTCTTTTAGAAGAGTTAATTGGTTTGTGGAAAACCTTGTTTTTTTGAACTGGATCATTGTGCAATTATTTTTCAGGAATACATGGAATGTCTTATTTCATTTTAGAATAAGTTAATTACCCAAAATCAAAAAACCTCTATAAATGGCCAAACATACACAACTCCTTTTGAGTCTGCTGAATCTTTAATTAAATGATTCAACTCCAAAAAAAATGGCCCAAATCAATAACTCTCCTAAATATTGTAATCAGTAGCAAAAACAGTGCAGAAATATATGTATTTAAATATTGTAATCAGTAGCAAAAGCAGTGCACATATATATGTATTTATATGTTACCAATAAGAAGATGGCCCAATTCAGTAACTCCTCTAAATATTGTAATCAGTAGCAAAAGCAATGCAGAAATATATCTATTTATATGTTACCAATAATAAGAACCGCTGCTACATCACTAAATTACTGCTACTTCAAAAGGCGAAGGTGGAATCAGAATAGCCAAGCTGATAATATAAAAATCGCTGCTAAAAATTACAATGTTTATTACAGGTGATGGCATGGTATATACCATGGACGACAATAGCAAATGGGGATTGCATCAAAAACCTTGCAACTAAAGACAAAATTCACAAATTTTACTAAAGAAACCGCCTACGAAATGCGTCCCAGATGAAGAACAGTGAAATATAATGCGCAAAAATTACTACCATAAACATGAACAGTAAAAAAAAAGGGCCTAAGAGCTTTTGCCCACCACGGTTTCTTTGGCCCTTTTTGCTAAGTTCATAACGGTCTCACCCACCACTTCCAGAACACCTTAAACTTTTTCAACGATCACAACAGAAGCTTCTTCTGCATTCCCTTTCCCGGGCTCTTCCTCAATATAGACAGACTCTGTTGGTTTCTATTGATCCTCCTCCCAAGATTGCTTCGCTCATTCGGCTGCTTGGGCCATTTTTCACTCCATGGACCTCATTGACCGTGTATTTGAATCGTAGGTTACAGTGCTTGCTAAAAGTCAAGGAAGAAGAATGGCAACAACAACTGGGCAGGGAAAAAGTGGTAAAAATATCTTGATATAAAGTATGGGAAAAAGTAGTGATGCAACTCAACTGATATTTGGAAAAAGCAGTCATACTTCAAATCAACGGTTGAATGTGTCTCAGCTGATCCAATGGATCAGAGTAAAAGTGTTGACGATGCATAGGAAGGCCTATATGGCTAAAGATTAATTTTTTTACAACTGTTCAAAGACAAAATAAGTTAAAAGACAAAATAAATATCAACAAAAGGCAAGGACCATGCTACAATAAAATCTTACTGTAATATTGTTTCATTGAGCCTTACAAATCATGATGCCTATGTTCAAATTAAATACCTTGTCTGATTATGTCAACATGAATGCCACTTAAATAAAAAAAAATAGCCACTTAAATAAAAAAATAGAACTTGATTCACTGCATTTGAAATCAGAGATAGTTTTGGTACAATTCCTCCCTATTTCTTCTTATCATGAGAATACAGATATAAAAATCAGTTGCACTCTCACCACTCGAAATTGCAACCTGGATTTAAAAATTGCATCGTGGATGTCTTGTCTTGACAAGCTTGTAGAATTTTTCATGACAGTCCTATAGGGAATGTCCAATCCTGAGAGAAGATGTTATAAGGTTTACCAGGTATAATATTCCCCGACATGAATTTTCAACCAGCGCTTGATGATAACAAATACTGTATGAAATTATCACATATGAATTGTTTGTCAAGCTCAAGTACTCTTCCGTTTGAGTCATACATTCTTCATCTATAGATGGACACTAAAAACACTCAATCTAAACTAAATCATATGAAAGTTTAGGGCTAATGTCAATGGACAAAGAATGTAGATTGATGAATCTTATCTAACCGGGAGATCAACGAGATATATCATGTTATTGCATTCTTCTCTAACTCATAATATTAACATATTGTCTAACATTATTGATTCGTTTAATGGGATAAAGAGATGTAACATTCCCTCTTAGGGAGGGCATCAAATTCGAAAAGATTAAAGGATTGATATCAAAGAGATTTTCCGTAATAGGACATTTTTGGGTTTTGCGAATATCGTGATGGGATTTCTTATATTTTTTATCACTGCATTAAACCGAACTTGTTCAAGATGGCCATGACCATGAAATGTGTAAGTATGCATATACCAATATGCACAAAGTTCATGAACGGAATTGCTACTAATTTCTTTGAAAAGTTTGCCCATGGTTGGACTGAACTAAAATGACATAGAAAAGATGTCAAGTTACAATAGTATAATGTGAGCTAATCTCTTTTTCTTCCATTTACCACTGTATATTACACATCTTGTCCATGCTACTCAAAAATTATACCAGTACTTTGATTTGACATTCTACCCTTGATATACTATTTCCTTTATTTCCTTGGAGAACAACTCTGAAGACTCATTTCATGGTTTTGTTGTTGTTGCTGCTGCTCCTGTTTGAAGGCTAGGCAGTGGTACTACCCATGGTGTTTTGAGCCAGTTACCATTACACAAGGAGTGCTTTAACAATGCACTCATACACCAAGTATTCTATTGTATATGAGATTCATTTCACCATTAGGTTGGGTTGTAATAACTGCTTAATTTCATTTTTTACATGCATACTATTCAACCAGTTACTATCACACAAGAAGTGCTTTAACAATACACTCATACACCAAGTATTCTATTGTATATGAAATTCATTTCACCATTAGGTTGGGTTGTAATAACTACTTAATTTCATTTTTTTACATGCATACTATTCAATAATTATGTCAGGTTCTAAACTTATTATGCAAAAGGAGGTTTTAAACCTATTATTGAAAAGCTTAATTAAATTTTCTATATTGTGTGCACTTGACAGGTATCGTAAAAGAATAACATCACTTAATTAGAAGATCTAACTATAAAAAGTAAGAAAATAATATTTATAAGTTGGTCAAACATATAACCTTGACTATGTATGATATTTGACCAAAACAATATTGATGTAACAATCCGTTTCTGTGAAGGACCAATATGACGACATTACAAAAAACAAATAAGGTTACAAATACAAAAATTTCAGCCACAAGTTTCCATTATGTAGAAGGAAATAACCCTCGAGTTGCTTCAATGTGCTCCTGTGGTGTAGCATCTGCAGGGAGATCAGTTTGGTAAGCCATAAATGAAAAAACGACTCCAAGGTGATTAGACTCCAAGGTGAAAGGACTGGTTACCACTCCACATTTTCACGATCCTCTGCATTGATGCAAATATATGTATTTATATTAATACATCTATGAGAAATAAGAAATAAGGGGTAGTTAATGTTTCACTCAGATTGGAGATATAACTACATAGAGACCAAAATCTAGGCCCAATGGCCATTTGAAAACTAAAATAAAATCAAGCCACGCCACTTAGCACTAACATTTTATAGAGCATAAATAAGCCATATTAACATGTAAAACCTAAGGAGTCGACTCAAACAGTTACACGATAAAAAGCATCCAAGGCAATAGCATAAAAAAACCAAAACACAATAGATGAGATAAATATTCTAAAAACTCAACTCTGGTCCTAAAACGTAAATATGGAAGTCAATATTCCAGACAATTCACCTATAAAACACACACGGATGCCCTTTGATGTGTTAGCATTTAAATTTCAAGATGGATAATACCTTTTAAATTTTTCCTTTGCAAGATTTCTATAAGGGCTTTTTTGTGCATATGGAGACTCAAAGAAGTAATGATTGTGTGTTTCCTTCATTGTGTAGAAGATGCCTTCAAAATAAGGTGTCCCTTTTCCATATTTATCAAGTTTAAATGTTACACTTCACATGCAGAGAGCTTTTGGAAACAAATGCCAAAAATATAGTGTACATCCTCTAACGCTCTTCACATACCCTTCCCTTCAAGTTGTGCTTCAAATTGGCAGTGCAAGTGTAACTTAGAATGCAACCTTCTCCAGGACAGATGATTCAGATTACCATGATATTGTATGTTTTATGAAAAAAAATTTCTATAACTTGTGTGTGGAAAAATGGTAATCATGTAATTGATTGCAGTTAGCTGGAACATGGAACATACAACCCTTCATAGTGCAGTGATTCATATTATCATATTGCTGAAGGCTTACAAAAAACAAATAACTTCACAAATACAAATAATTCACCCAAATCTATTTTAATTCGCATTGTGTACAATGTAATTAAGAAGACGAACAAGTATCCATTATGTAGAAGGAACTAACCCTGCAGGTTCTTCAATGTGCTCCTCAGGTGTAGCATCTCTAGGGAGATCAGTTTTATAAAACGTAAATGACAAAAGTACAACAAGGTGATTAGACTCCAAGGTGAAAATACTGGTTAACACTCACTCCCCACTTGCCCTAGCTCGCAAGATATTTTCACGATCCTCCTGCATTGATGCAAACATATGTATTTATATTAATACAACTGTGAGAAATAAGAAACAAGGGGAAGTTATTGCTTCAGTCGGATTGGAGATATAACTACATAGAGACAAAAATCTAGATCCAATGGTCATTTGAAAGTTAAAATACAATCAAGCCATGCCACTTGGCACTAAAATTTGAGAGAGCATAAATAACCTAGCTTAATATGTACATCCTAAAGAGTCTGCTAAAATAGTTACACAGTAAAAAGCATCCCAGACAATAGCATAATAAAACCACAACACAATAGATCAACTAGATATTCTATAAAGTCAACTCCTTCCTTAGAAAGTAGATACTCCAATCAATATTGCAGACACCACACTTAAAAAACAAACACAAATTCCTTTTCATGTGTTTGTATTGAAATTTCAAGATGCATAAGCCCTTTTTACGTTTTTCCTTTCCAAGTTTGCTATAAGGGCATTTCTGTGCATATGGAGACTAAAAAAAATAATGATTGTGCATTTGCTTCACTGTGTAGACGATGCCTTCAAAATCAGGTGTCCTCTGCCATATTTATCAAGTTTAAATGTTACACTTTAGCGACTGATAATCTGGAAACTTTTTATTTTACCAGCTTAGCCCGTTGTATAAGCACATATAACGGTAAAAGTTTTTTTTTCGGAATTACTTTTTATATTTTTCAAAAATTAGTTACATCAGAGAGAAAGAAATATACATTAGAAGGTACGGTGGTAAAATCTTTCTAACAAGATATCTATTATTAACGCCCACATGCAGAAATAATTTCGAAAAGAATGTCAGTAATATATTGTACATCCTCTAATGCTCTTCCCATACCACGCCCTTCAAGTTGTCTTCAAATTCGTGGTGGCAATATAGCTTGGAATGCAACCTTCTCTAGGGAAGATGATTCAGATTTTAAATGATACTACATGTTTTATTTCAAAAATATCTATTACCTATGTGTGGAAAATTGTTAAGCATGCAACTTGTTGCAGTTAGTTGGAACATGGAACATACAACCCTTTACAATGCAGCGATTCAGATTATCATATTACTGTAGGTTTTGTGCACAAAACAGGCTTTATTTTGGTATTTAAATTAGCACATTCAGATTTTCAGCTACCACTAACACTAATTTTACAAATTTTATAATCTATCTCATTTATCCGTACACAAATTTAGGGCTGGAAGAATACAAAACAAGCTTTCATTATATTTCATGTCAATGCCTTATTTCCAATCTTCCAATAAATATTTATGGATATTATGATTTGAATGTTTCCCGTAACACCTCAATCATCGAAAATTTTGCAAATCATCTCCTACAGCTCATCAAATTGTACACAATACATACATTTAAACATCTGCATACGTTTAGAAAACCTTTCCCTCTAGTGCACTTTCTAGGTTTTGATAGAAAAATTCATCAAAACATTGTCTATATAATATAGATATATAAATATCTTAATGATGAGAATCTAGATATAAATATCAGCTACACTCTCACCACTAAAAATTACATCCTGAATGTCTTGTCTTCAGCAAGGTTGTACAACTTTTTATGATAGTTCTGTAGGAAGGTGCAACCCTGATGAAGATATTCTAAGGACTACGAGGTAGAGTATCAGCTGACCTGAATTTTCAACCAGCCCTGGTATATATGAATTGTTGTATGAAACTATCACATCCGAGCTGTCTGTCAAGCTAAATTACTCTTCCATTTGAGTCATACATTCTTTATCTATAGATGGACACTAAAATAAATCAATCTAGACTAAATCATTTGAACTTTTAGGGCTAATGATAATGAGTAAGGAATGTAGATTGATGAATCTTATCTAACTAGGAGATCAACAAGGTATATCCTTTTATTACATTCTTCTCTAACTCATAATACAAACATAGTGTCTAACATTATAGATTAGTTTAATGGGATAAAGAGAAGTAATATTCCCTCTTAAAAAGGGTCACCGAATTCAAAAGAATGAAAGGATTGATATCAAAGAGCATTTTCATAATAAGACATTTCTCGGTTTTGCAAATGATCAAGGGGGGATTTCCTATTTTTTTGTTCACTAAATTAACCTGAACTTGTTTGAAATGGCCATGACCATGAAATGTAAAAGTATGCAGATAATAATATGCACAAATTGCATGAACTGAATTTATATTAATTCCTTTGACAAGTTTTCCAATGGTTGGATTGAAGTAAAAGGACTTAGAAAATATCTGAAGTTATAGTAGTACAATGTGAGATAACTCCTTTTATTCCATGTCACCATAGTATATTATACAACTTCTCCATGCCACTGAGGAGTGTGAAACTAGAAACTCAAAAATATACCAGTCGCCCCATATGATATTTTATCCTTGACATAATGTTTCCTTAGAGAACAAATATGAATACTCATTTCATGGATTTTTTATTATTGTTGTTTCTTTTTGAAGGCTAGGAAGTGGGAGTACCCATGGAATTTTGAACCTGTTACCATCACCCAAGGAGTTATTTAACAGTGCACCCATTCGCCAACTATTCTATGCACTATGGGCTTCATTTCATGGTTCAGTTGCAATAAATACTTAATTTCATCTTTTACATGCATACTATTCAATAATTATATGAGGTTCTAAACTTATTATAAAAAAAGAGGCGCTACACCTATTATTGAGGAGATTCATTAAATTTTCTATGTTTTGTGAACCTCATTGATAGGTAATCATAAGACAATAACACCACCCAAATAGAAGGTCTAATTGTAAAAAGTCAAAAAATAATATTTACAAGTTGGTCAAACATATAACCTTGACTATATATGAGATTTGACCATACCAATATTGATGTAACATTGAGTTGTTCTGAAAGGACCAATATCATGACTTTAAAAAAAAAAATATGTTTACAAATATAAATAATTCATCCAAATCCATTTTAATTGGCATTATTTACAATGTACTTAAGAAGATGAATAAGTCTCCATTATGTAGGAGGAACTAACCCTACAATTTCTTCAATGTGCTCTTGTGGTGTAGCATCTATAGGGAGATGAGTTTTGTAATCTATAAATGAAAGAATGACTCCAAGGTTATCAGACTCCTACGTGAAAGGACTCAGTAGAAATCCCTTCCCACTTTCCCTAGCTCACAAGAGATTTTCATGATCCTCCTCCATTCATGCAAATATATGTATTTATATTAATACATCTGTTTGATTACGAAACTAGGGGAAGTAAATGCTTCACTCGAATTCGAGATATAATTACATAGAGACAAAATTCTAGACTCAATGGCAATTTGAAAATTAAAATAAAATCAAGCCATGCCACTTGGCACTAACATTTTATAGAGCATAAATAAGCTAGATTAACATGTACAACCTAAAAAGTCTACTAAAATAGTTACACAGTAAAAGGCATCCAAG
The DNA here is from genome assembly GCA_000404065.3 of Pinus taeda. Classification (NCBI taxonomy): domain Eukaryota; kingdom Viridiplantae; phylum Streptophyta; class Pinopsida; order Pinales; family Pinaceae; genus Pinus; species Pinus taeda. The sequence continues at coordinate 13,644 of APFE030339407.1, forward strand.
GCAATGGCATAAAAAACCTAGAACACAATAGATCAAATAAATATTCTACAAATTCACCTCATGTCTTAAAAAGCAAACATGGAAATCATTATCCTAGACACTTCACCTAAAAAGCACACACAATTTCCCTTTGATGAGTTAGTTTTGAAATTTCAAGATGGATAAGCCCTTTCAAGTTTTTCCTTTGCAAGATTTCGATAAGTGAATTTATGTGCATGTGGAGACTCAAAGAAGTAATGATTGTGTATTTCCTTCACTTTGTACAAGCTTCCTTTCAAATCTGATGTCCCTCTACTGTATTTTTCAAGTTTAAATGTTACACTCTAACAATTGAGAACATGGAAAACAAATTGTTTACCAACTTAGCCCATTATAGAAGAATATATAAGGTTGAAGTTATTTTTTTAGCTACTTCTTATATCACTTGTGCACTTTGGTACCACTGACTACTGCATGTGCCTGAACACTCCTAATATGCACTAAGGTAATCCTTTTTGGAGTTCCATTGGTCAACTTTGGCCACTACTCGAAACTAAATTAAATTTGACCCTAATGTTTTGGTCAACTTTGGCCCTAATTTTTTGATCTCCATATCTCTTGTACCTTCATATCATGTTAATAACTTACTATACAATTTACGCCTCTTATTTTGAAAGTAATCTTTGGCATGGCTCTGCATTTTTAAATCGAGTTGATGGAGGCTTAATGCTCTATAGCTCTAATTCTTGAACAAATTTCTTCTGGTTCATCTCCAAAATCGAAGTACTGCTTCCTGGATCACGAGATTTTATGATGAACAATGGCACTTCCGCGTTGATTTCTCCCTTTAATAACTCCTTAGGAGTTAATGAATTAGAGACACTTGACATGCAACTACATGAGCTAGAGCAAGTGATACTTTTGGTACTCACCATGAATGGTTCATGAACCTAATCAAACATTTATTTCACAGTTTTCTCAAGGGGTTGATCAAAATTCTGCCTCCATTCTTGATCACCATCATCATCTACAGGGCTGGGCAATGAAGCCACGTTATTAAAACCATACTGAAGAACGTGTTTTCCTATCTTAAGCCTCTATAAACTGCTAGTTTTTGTTGGACCAAGTTGGTTTCTCCCTAATTTATTCATAGATTTCCTATTGTAATTCTTCTTTTCAAGTTGGCTAGAATAGTGATATATTTGCAGAGCTTCATGATGTTCTAAGTTTTCACAGCTCCATATATTATCATTTGTGACCTCAAATTTTTTCCACACTCAGCTAATAGTAGTTCAGCAGTTGCAACCAGCAAAGATTCTTGAGCCAATCAGTGTAGTTGATCTACACATGCTAGCTATATCCTTCTTCCCCTTGCTTTTTCTCTTGGATTCATTCATCTGCTGATCAACTTCATTTCTCTTCTTTTCTTGCTCTAGAAATGGATTTTTTGTGGTGCAAATCATTTATACTTGCAAATGATTGCCAATATCATTCTTTCACAATTAGGAGCTCATCATCAAGAATGATAAATTGGAATAGTTTCACTTCTATTGACATTGTGAAATGCAACAAGTTGGTTTTGTTGAGCCGAGAGAGAATAGATGATCCTTTATATGTGTATTTGAAACTTTGAAATATGTGTTGTTGGAAATGGACTGTATATTAAGACCTGCTAGCTATGTCATAATGCATGAATCACCACATTTTGCAAATAGTGTCATAATAGCATTTCATCTTCTTGGTAGTCTGAGGCCTCTGGAAAGATAAAATCTTATTCCCTTCATTCTGAGATCTTGAATACATCTAATCATAGCCTTAGAAGTAACCATCTAATTACCAGTTTTGCATTATACAATGAACATAGAATTATCCTTTATCTGAAGAAAGTTTATACCTATTTCAACAACAATTTTTAGCATCAACAAAGTACAAATATCTCTACTATGTTATTAGAATCAACCTTGACTGTTGCCTTTAAAGCAACAAAATGTTTGTATCCAACAATTATATTTCATCCTCCTCCATATTCTCCAGGAATACCTTGACAAACTCCATCAAAATACCTCCATGCCTTTAATTTATCAATGTCATAGTTTTTCAAATTTCATTGGTTGTTCATCTTTATAGGCTTGCAAATATCTTGATATCTAACTAATACATGATATTCATGATATCCACTTAGATATATCATCTTTCTAGCACAATAAAATTCCTATTCTATTTTCCTAAACATTATAACAAAGAACACACATCTAGCATTCTACCACTTGATTTTGCTCAAATGCAAATTTGAGCCTTGAGTAAAATTTGACTACAACATGTAACTTCATTCAATTTTCAATGAAGCATAAATTCTCCATAAAAACTGGAAGCGTGAGTAAAAACAAGCTGTACTTATCAATACAAAGAAAGTGTATGAGATAATTGTCATGTAGCCAAAGTATATAATACCAAAGACAAGGTTCGTAAATATCCATCTTGGTGAAGAAGTAGAATGTAGCATATAGGAATAGGTAAAGTGCAAATGATCCTGAATTTATATAAGCTCTCAACCACTAGTGGTAGTCCTCACTACACAACTGAAAGTAGTAGAGGACAATAGTGATCTCTGCACAAGTAACAATAAGGATAAAAAAGACAATTAACATAAACCCAAAGATGTAATAAAATTTATGCAACCAAATAGATGTTTAGATGAAGAATAACTCAATGAAAACTGCACCAAAGGGTAATACGCCTCCAATGAGTACTGAGAAAACTAGCTACATGTACAATGCCTGCTTTGGAATCTACCTGGGAATTTTATTTGTCTTAACATGATCTTAAATTATATGTTTCTTGTGGTTAAAGTAACTACCAACCAAGACCAAACACACAAATATCGGAAACAATAAAAATACTGAAGTAGCCATCGTCCCAATTGGTACGACACCAAAGGGCTCTTTACCCTAAATCAGTGCATTTAGGACAAAGAAAATGCCAAAAAACAATGTGAGGGAAGATGAATGCAGTCTTCAGCATGTTTCTTTTCCATTTTGTGCCCTTTAACATGTTATACAAATGACCAGAATGGTAACCAAAAAACAAACCCATGATCACCCACAAGAGAACCATAGCTGTCATAAGTCCACCACGATGGGATGGTGAAAGAAATCCAAGCATGGAAAATACCATTGTGACAAGTGTCATCCATTTTCTTCTTGGGCTTCATCCCATGTCTCCAATTGATTCTAATTTGAGATTGTAAGATAATCCCCACTTACCTAAACTCCACATAAGGTTAGTTCCTATATTGACATGATCTATTGTTGACCATTTAAGGTCTTCGTTAATCCTTTCATGCCTCACAAAGGTTATTCACTAATGTGTACCTAACCCTGTAATCTTTTCCATCAACTTCCTCTTGTAATGGGATTGTAGAGATTTTTATCCACAAGTTTTGGCCTTGTTATGACTAAGTTAATAGGTCTATTTTATATGTGCGCTCATTCTGACATGTATAAGTCAATCAACTTCTATTTGATCAAATCTACTCTGACATGTGTTGTTTTGATCAATCTCCCAACTACCTTTGTCTAGTGTAACGTTTGACTTAGGTTTGACTTTGAAGACAAATGCATAGGCTTCATGAGGCACATTCAAGAATGATAACATGATTTTCCTTTTTGTAACCCTATTCTATTCCCCTATTTAACATGTGATACATCCATCTATCTCATAAAGTATTATGAAGGTAGGGGATATGTGAGGGATGTATGTCACATATTGAAGAAAAGGCAAGAAACTACCTTTAGTTTTACATGCCAATAGAGAGATGTACACCATTTCTTATGGTTGCAAGTGCTACCATGGTGGTTACATATTGCTCCATACGATGATGTATTCAGCTTTGGCATGAGATGGTTTGCTGCAACACTACTTTATGCCTATGTGTTAGCATAGTGGTCCTGTACATTAGTCTATGTCGTGTGTCAACAGTTCCATGTGCTGCAATAATACATTATGTCTTGGGTAACAAATTAATGGACTACAACAGCTGTCTATGGAAACCGTTTTAACACATAAATTGATATACCATAATTACCTTTTGTTCCAACATAACTCTTTTTACTACCAGCAAGTGTTTATGTAGTAGTGAGGACATACAAACACTTTGCTACTAGAGAAACAATACAACAGAGGATCCATCAATCACTTAAGAGGCTCACAAACTATGCCATACCGACAATGCTCCAACACAATGACAATTCTCTCACAGAACTAAGTTACATAACCACGACATAATAAAAACATATAATAGTTATTAAAATGTATGATGTGTGAACCATTAAGGTTTCATTGGCAATGAGTACCATATTATCATCTTTAAGGCAGGGATATCATGTAAAGACTATACATGAAGCCTTTTTAAGGCATCAATTCACTTTCTTAATAGTTAATACCTGGTGGCCTAGATTTATACCTCTTGTTCCATATCAATGTCACGGAGGTGTGTATATTGTTTAACCCAACAATACCTAACCTTATTACAACTTAAAATTCATGACTTTTTTTCTTTAATTAATAAAATGCCTAAAAAGCTACAACATTGTAGTTTGTACCTTGCCTAGATAGTTTATGAAACATTAATCAAAATATGACTTAAAATGGGCATTGGGATCGAGTTTCAGAATCTCTTCCCAACCACTGATAGATTGCTCAAATATACAATTGTCACCCCCTAGTGAAAGAAGCATGTCCTAATGACTAGATCACTAGATACTCTACGGATTCCAGAGATATTTTCCCACCTCCACTCTTCTCGCTTAGAATATTTAACTACAAGCTTGCACAAGAATTTTGTTGAAAGATTTATTGGTATTGATTATGGTTACAATATTGTCACTTCTCTCCCTTTGCATGCACAACATGGTTCAACATAAGATGAATAAACTTATCAAAGAGTATAACCTGAATGGTTAGTTCTGACATATATATGCACAAAAGAATAGAGTACAAAATGGTGAGTTGTATTGTTACATTTGTGACACAGGAGGTCTTTTCAAGTACATTTGTACTGATATATTTTTCTTACCTATTTCATTTATGGTGAGTTGTACTGCTCCCTCACAGCGACATTATTTTTTTGAATTATACTTGAATTTCATTGATAATAACCTCAGTGTATATATTGATTTTAACATCAAATTGACAGCACAGTAGACATATGAACATTCCATTAAATATGACTTAAAGATGATTCAAAGAATCTCACCTTTAGCCTAAGCACACGACATATTAATTTATGTGTGAAATTTTATTAGAGGCATTGTTTGTTTTTTTGTTTTGGTTAGAAAAGCGTTTTCTCTTGCTTTTATGTAACTTACAATTTATCATATGTGGCATGTTGAGAAATGTGAAAGAATAATGTGTGACATTTATCTTGCAGAAATTGATGCTGAATGAAAGGATACAGAGTTTAAGCAAGCTATAGTTTGATTTGATAAAGGTGGAGGAACATCTTAAAAGGATTCCTAAGAATACAACATACAAAGTTTGAACATAAGTAATATATTGCTTTTTCTTTTGTTGATATGTTCATTTTTCTATCCAAGATATCACAACAAGAAAAATATTGATATTGTAGAAATTTTTTGAGGACTTCATTAAGTTCAATTTTTCTATTGTCCTACTTGATTGATACCTTCTCACAACTAGAGGACTTTAAATATGAACTAATATGTTCCTAAAACAAATCAGATTCAAATTTTATAGATATAAAAGATAAAAACAAATGTTTGTGCCTTCATTTGATTGTTAATTGTCTTTGGTTTGGGTAGGTTACAAGAAATGTGATTGGGAAAAATATGGGAAGACAATGCAGAGCATGTCTTGGATATGATTTATTTGCTGTTAGAGATCCATCATGCACTCGCACCTTCGACTTTGGAAATGTTTCTATTAGGGATTCTTATGGCTTTTAATGTTGTCATTCTTTCACGTTATTGTTTTTTTAGGCAAGCACATGTTTTAGGAATTCCATACAAGACATTGGTGGACAGGTAAACACTTCTTTTATAATTGCAAAGTTCATTCAATGATATCCTCCCTTTATTGTTTGATTGTATTTTGAATGTTTCCTTCGATTTTGTTTTTCCTTTTAACTATGAAATTGAAAATACTTGGTATCATTTACATTTAAACAATGACCAAACCATGAAGATGAAATTAGTATTACACAATATGGATTGAAATCTTTTTAGTTGTTTTGTGTTAAAACATTTTCATGGCTATTAGAAAAGTTTATTTTCATGTTCTTATTTGAGCACATGTTTATATATTTTACCAAGTTCATGTGTTGGAGAATGAAATGTTGTTGCAAATAAAATTACAACGATTAGACATCACATCTCATATTATTTTTTTTCACAAGTTATCTACAGCTTGAGCTTTTTAGCATGTAACTTAGTTGACATGATTGTGCCTAAGCTTTCCATGAAAGTAGAATGCTAAGTTACTAAGCTGTTCCTTTCTATGGTGATGTTTTATTTTCTTTGTTTATATATTTCAACTAGTGACATAGTGGCCATTATCGCCCAACTGAAGAAAACTTGTTGAAGTTTCTTGCTTTTATGGGGAAAAAATGGCTTTGACATTGCTGATGTTGAGGTATATGTCGTATAAATCCTTTATAATCTACTTTAGTTTATATTCTAGTATTCATCATCTTTCATGTCTTACACTATGCATTGTATTTTTTTTTTTAGAAAGAAAACTCAATATTGATGGTAAGTAGAAATTGAAGAAAGAGGAGAACAAGAACATTGGAGAGAAAAATGTGAAAAGGGAGAGATAAGAGAATTGGTCTAGTGATATCCTTAGAGCCAATATCTCACATAAGACACACATATAGATATTGATGGTCAAATCTTCAGAGTTGGTGAATTCACTTGTAAATGCCTTGGCAACACAATAATAATGTTTTGAAGTAATGAAACAATACTTCATGCGTAAATTTTTGTCCAACCAATAAATTTGGAAACTCATTTGTGATACTTGACATTTGATATAATATAATTTATGTGGTTTTAATTATTTATAGTTGAACTTTCCATTGTTTAGTATTGTAAATAACATATCTAGCTTTGTGTTTTCATATTGGATGAACATGCACATTGTATGGCATTTTTAAAATTTAGCTGCAAAATCTTACTAATTAATTTATGTTGATTAATAATGAACACATAAAATCAATTTAAATCTACTAAATTAGTAGTTTATATTTATTAGGGATGAACATAAATAAAATGAATACACAACTAAATGAGTTGTTTATAAATATTATTAATGAAAGTAAATGAAATGAGTATAAAATACTAAATTATTCATTTATATAATGAATATGAAACTACCAAAAAAAGAGAAATGACTACTACAAATGGTAAATTTGTGATGACAAATTACGACTAAATTGTGCATATATGTGACTATTGCAGTATCTTATAACACAACCAAAATTTAGTCATATTTATGTGGTAATTAATTTGTTTCAAACAATGACTAAAATTTGCATATATATGACTATTAGTAGCTAATTTACAATATCTTATAACATGACCAACATTTTGATAATATTTTTTAGTCATTAATTAGTTTTCTTGGGTGATCATTTAGTAATATATTTGGTCATTATTTGTGGCAATTAATGACTAAATCAAGTACTAATTTAATGACCAAATTTATGACTAAATATACTACTAGATAATATAATAGAGACAACCAATTAAAGCCATGCCACTTGGCACTAACATTTTATAGAGCATAAATAAGCTAGATTAACATGTACAACCTAAAAAGTCTACTAAAATAGTTACAAAGTAGAAGGCATCCAAGGCAATAGCATAAAAAACCTAGAACACAATACATCAAATAGATATTCTACAAACTCATTTCATGTCTTAAAAGCAAACATGGAAATCATTATCCTAGAAACTTCACCTAAAAAGCACACACAATTTCCCTTTGATATGTTAGTTTTCAAATTTCAAGATGGATAAGCCCTTTTAAGTTTTTCCTTTGGAAGATTTCTATAAGTGAATTTATGTGCATGTGGAGACTCAAAAAAGTAATGATTGTGTATTTCCTTCACTTTGCACAAGCTTCCATTCAAATCCATTGTCCCTCTACCGCATTTACCAAGTTTAAATGTTACACTTTAACAACTGAGAACATGGAAAACAAAATTGTTCATGAACTTAGCCCATTATAGAAGAATATATAAGGTTGAAGTTATTTTTTTTAGCTACTTCTTATATTTTTCAAAAAAATAATTACATGAGAGAGAAAGAAACACACATTAGAAGGTATACCCATAATTTTTTTTAACATGATAAATGTTGATTTCTCAACATTCTTGGAACCCATGCTCTAAGAATATTTGATGAAAGCCACCTTGAACAGGAGAAATCTCATCTTATTGAGGTTTTTAAAAATAATGGTTATAGAAAATATCAAAGCCTTAAGGCCTTTCCGAGGGCCTACAAAATTCCAAGTGTTAAACCTCATCATGTTGATCGTGTCTCTAACATTCATCTCTCGTATATTCAAGGAACCATGGATAGGATTTCCCATATCCTTAGGAATATTAATGTCTCTTCCTCGTTCAGGACTATCAATACCACTAAAAATTCTCTTGGATCTATTAAAGACCCTATTGACCCTAAGGACATGAAGGGTGTCTACCTTGTTCCTTGCTCCTGTTGTATTCTGTATATTGGAGAAATAGGTAGGTATATTAAACAAAGAATCCATGAGCATGTTGGAGATATTAGACACAATTTATCCCTCTCATCAGCCCTAACTGAGCATGCAGACAAAAAAAAACACCATGTCTGCATTAAAGAATCTAAAGTCATTGCGAGGGTTGATCACTTCTACCATAAGAAGCGAAGGGAAACAATTAAGATTGAGAGGCATGCAAGAAATCTTAGTAGGGATGATGGTTTGAAATTAAGTAAGAGTTGGATTTCAGTTCTCATTTCTTGATTCTACCTCCCTTTATTCTCCTTTTAACTTTTTATTTCTAACTTTTTTTAGTGTTTTTTCTTATTTAACTTCATTTGTTTTACTTAGTAATCATTTTTCTTATTTCCTCCTTTTATATTATACATTTTTGTGTAACCTTATAGATATTAGTTACTATCTTGTTCCCCTCTTAAGATTCATTTTTCTGAATATGTATATAAGTTGAGTCTTTCTCTGCTATTTATTTTTAGCATTATTATTATTAGGTCAGTTAATATAACTAATATATGTATATGCCTAATAACCTTTTTATATTTAATTAATATTAGGTAACCTCTTTTTCATTTTAATATTATCATTTATAGAACCATTTCTTAAACTATAACTTTAGTTCTATAAATTGAACTTAGGTATATTTTATTTATTTTGGAATAAGTTAGCCCCTATAATATTTTATTAAAATTGATATATGTAATTAGTTATTTTCAAAAATTTAAGTTAATAATTTACTTACCTTATTCATTAATTATTAAACGTACTGGAATAAAATATTTATAACCGAATAGTTTTTAAATAAATATATAATATTTATACTTAGATAAATCCTCCTCAATTTTAAATAATATTTCTACCCTTATTAAATAATTAACTTATTAAAAGTATTGGTATAAAATATTTTATATTTATATTTATTCCTAACAACTAGTTTTTAACTAAATATATAGATAACGTCTTACCTCTAATAATTAATGATTTTTAATAATACTTTACTCACCTTATTAACTAATTTACCAAAGACTAATTTTCAATAGTTAATTCTGGGCAATGATGCATCCATGCTATTTATTCATTAAGGTCAATTTGTTCTTCACCTTGTCGTGTGGATGGACCATATTAGTTTGTTCGAAACGTCGACCAAATCCTAATAATGTGATTAATTTGAAAGACATCTCTCTACATTATGGATCACAAAAGCCTTAGATCTAAAAGGCTAAATGTGATTAATGCTCACACGTAGAAAGATTTTGGAAACGAATGCCTGAAATATAGTGTACATCCTCTAATGTTATAGCAATACCCTGCCCTTCAATCTCTGCTTGAAATTAGAAGTGGCAGCATAGCTTGGAATGCAATCTTCTCTAGGGAAGATGATTCAAATTACCATGATACTACATGTTTTATGCAAAAATGTTCTATAACATTTGTGAGGAAAATTGTTAAGCATGCAACTGATTGCAGTTAGTTGGAACATGGAAGTTAAAATCCTTGATAGTGTAGTGATTCACATTATCATCAGAGTACAAGCTTACAAAAAATAAATAAGTTCGCAAATAAAAACCTTGCAATTTCTTCAATGCGCTCCTCAAGTGTAGCATCTACAAGGATATCAATTTTGTAAACTGCCAATGACAAAACAATTAAGGTGATTAGACTCCAAGGTGAAAGGAATGGTTAGCACTACCTTCCCACTCTCCCTAGTTCACAAGACATTTTAACGATCCTCCTGCATTGATGCAAATATATGTATTTATATTAATACAATTGTGATAAATAAGAAACAAGGGGATGTTAATGCTTCAGTCAGATATAACTACATAGAGACCAAAATGTAGACCCAATTGACATTTGAAAATTAAAACAAAATCAATCCATGCCACTTTGCACTAAAATTTTATAGAGAATAAATAACCCAGTTTAACATCTACAGCCTAAAGAGTATACTAAAACTATTACATAGTAAAAAGCATCCAAGAAAATAGCATTAAAAAACCATAGCACAATAGGGCATATAGATATCCTACAAAGTCAACTCTTGCCTTGAGAAGTAAATATGAAAATCAATATACCACAAACTTTACCTAAAAAACACACACAGATGCCCTTTGAGGTGTTAGTATTGAATTTTCAATATAGCTAACCCTTTCAAGTTTTTCCTTTACAAGATTCCTATAAGGGCATTTATATGCATATGGAGACTGAAACAAGTAATGATTGTGCATTTTCTTCACTGTGTAGAAGTTGCCCTCAAAATGAGTTGTCCCTTTACCATATTTATCAAGTTTAAATGTTACACTTTAAAAGTTAAGAATATGAAAAAAAATTACCAACTTAGCTTGTTGCAGAAGCATATATAAGGATAATCTTTTTTCTTAATTACTTCTTATATTTTTCAAAAAATTGAAGTGGTGGATGTCCTTGAATATATCTCTAGGCTTAAAAATATTAAGCAAGAAATAGTAAAAGTTGGATTTCAAACAATAGATGATAGTTTTATGAACATAATTCTCATTGTTGGATTGCCCTCTTCTTACATGCAGTTTTTCGAAACTCTACAACTCACCAAAAAGTTGGATAAATTATACTTTGATGAGCTCAGTCAAATGTTGGCTCAACATGACAAAACCTTTGGAAAAAAGAAACAAGGGGAAGATTTATTATTCATAGAGGTCAGCACGATTAAATCATCAACTGATTGTTCCAAAGGAAAAGGAATAGGACATTTCAATCAACATCCAACAACACATAGTGGACAAGGTCATGGATGAATCAAAGCAAAGGAAAATTTCAAGGAAGAGGTCAAAGTCAAGGTAGAGGCAATTTTCAAGGGAGAGACAAAAATAAAGGGTAGGCCAAAGTCGAGGTAGAGGATAAAATCAAAGCAGAGGTCAAAGCAGAGGCAAAGGATAGTGTCAAGGAAGAAGCAGAGACTTGAATCAAATTTTCTGTAGAAGATGTAATAGAGTGGGCCAT